>OX422212.1:416714827-416934827 GCA_949130495.1 Sambucus nigra
TGGTGCCGCTACCGCTCCACCAGATTTGGTATTTTAGATCTACTATTTTCTATTTTCAGTTTTGTAACTTAAATCTGTTAAAAAAAATTAGATTTGGATCTTCTATTTTATTTTGGTTTTGGGTTTTTTTTGCATAAGATTGATTTGGATTTTATTATTTTTCAGGTTCAATTTTTTTTTTTAATTTTTGTGTTCTAATTTAATTTGAATCTCCTACCCTCCGCTCCTACCCGCCCCTTCCCCACCTCCGTCGCTCCTACCCTACCCGTACAGGTAATCTCTCACCCAACTCCCTCGCCCACACGCCCACACATGATCACTCATGCACACACACACACACAGATCACTCATGCACACACACACACACACACAGATCACTCATGCACACACACACATCACTCACGCAGGCATTCGAAAATTGGATTTGAAATGTATGCATAATATTATCTTAATACTTTATTGGATGTAGTTTGGTTGCTATGTAATGTTATTTATCTCAAATTTATTTAGCATGAATTAATACTATTTTATATCATTATAAGCCATAGATGTCAAATAAATGGCTACAATCAATGGCTACAATCAACACTTGACTCTAGAATCCAGAGGCTGCAATTGTTATTGGACAAGGAGTTGGATAGAAGATCAAACAAGTGGTCTTTTAATCTCGAAAAATACCACATAGAAGAGTACCTACTTTGCAAGAGGAAAAGGTAACTCGCGGAGCATAACATTTCATTGTCATGAGGTTGCTAATTTCACTTTGTTTCTCATGCTAAATCGCGGAGCATTTATGCATATATGCATAAGTTTTCCCTTTATTCTAGACATCCAATATAGGCTAGAGATATTCAATTTATAATATTGAGCGAGTCAATGCAGCCTGATTATAATTTATAATATTGAGTGAGAACTAACATATCAATAATATAAACTAGAGATATTCATGTTACACATAATAACCTGTTGTACTGTAGATGTAATTTACCTATTATTTTAACTTAAAGTTTTGTTTTTAATTGACAAAAAAATTTGTATTTTGTTGTTTACAGAGGGCAGCATTGGTTGAGGCCAACCTCCCAGCATAGTAGACCTTATGTGATGAATGTCACCCATTTTCCAAGTAAGCCACCAATGTCATTTGTGTTTGCTTGAAAATTTGAAAGGAGATTTTAGTTTTGTAAGACTTGGTATTTATTATATTGTTTTACTTTTTTGCTTATTTGGTATCCAGGAGCGACTTGAAGGTATGGAGCATGTATTTTACTTTAAGGTATCCACTAAATTTTTTTTTATATTATTGGATAGTCCCTTGAGAAGGGTGGATGGTCCAATAAACAAAGGAGACTCTGCCCAATTTTTTTAAAACTTTGACGCTTTATTTTTTTAAAACAAAGAAATGTTCTCGCTAAATAGTAGTTGTTTTCTTTTTTTTTCTTTTCATTTTATCATATTTTTTATGATAGAGATCAAGTCTTATTTCCCTAAGATTGTCAACTCAGTATAAAAAATAATAAGCATAATTTAGGTCACTCCCATCTCTTCATATATTTTGCAATCTATTTCATAGAATTTTTTTTATTTCATTCATATACATATTTTTGTTCGTTCATATGTCAATTAAAACTTTTGTTTTATTCCATTAATGATTAGTTTTATTGCTATAATGTTTTAATGCTATATGTGAATTAATGATTATTTTTAATGGTATATGTGAATTAAAGTCTTCATATGTGAATTCATCCCTCCTTATGTGGTTAAATGTCATTCCTAACATGATAAAAGTATCACCAAGACTGTAACATCAATACCAATCTGCCTATATTGCAAATTTTACCTTCTTCCATTTTACATCGGGTAGTAATTTAGATCAATTAGTCTGCTAATATTCACTGTGACAGTGATGTTTCAAATATGACAGTGATGTTTCATATTGCAAATGGCAGTGATGTTTTAAATGTGTAGGTTTCTCTGTTTTCATATGTGTAGGTTCAACCAATTAATAGCGATAACCGTGTCAATCAACATGCGAAGGGATAAGAAATCGTGCCACTGACTGAGGTATTGTTTCATTGCATCCCATTGTATTGTGCAGTTATATCTTCACAGGTTGTGGGGAAACCGAACATTTAATAGACATGACCTGCAAAATTTAATTGATTCTGGAATGCCATTCACTTAAAATCTATGAGTTGGGTCTAAAAAATATTGTTCTTTTGGGGTCTCTTGAGTTAACTAAATTGTCAATAGGCCTCCTCCACTACCACATGCCAAGTTAGTTTACATCTTTAATACTTCTCTCATCCTTTGTGGGCTAATTTATTGGATTTCTTTTTTGGTTTGTGATTATATTTGTGTGATTTACATAAGAGATTTCTTTCCATAAGAGACTTATTAGTTTGGATTTCTATTGAGTTTGGTTCAATTTGATTAGTATATCTGATGGTCAATTAATAAATGGTTGCAACAATGCTAAACTCCTATTATTTTAGTATATTTGATTGGTTGAATGCTAAACTTTGTTTTACAGATAGCAAAAGAAAGGATAGGATCATAACCACTTTAATGATGAGTAAGAATGGGAGATGCTGAACTCATAATAGTAAGTACAATTTTTTGTTTTTTTCCCTTTCTCACTCTACTCTATAGTATACAATACACATGTAATCTATATTTTAGGGTTTGGTTATAAGGTTTTTTTTCTGTCTTTTGTATAAGATAGTTTGATCAACAAGTGTTTTTCACTATTATCGTAGTTTTACATTTTTTTTGCGTATGTTATTGACAAAGATTTATTTAAGGTGCTTTCCCATATTGGTCTCTCATATGTTGTAACATTTTTCATAGAATCTGTCATCTATATTGATTTACTCAACTTTGTTTGTTTCTAACCAAGGTGAATAAATCCCACATATAGGAAGATCGGATGAGCACGGGAGTGCGCGAATAAATCCCAAATGTAGGCTCTATAGCAGGCCCTGTAGCATACCAAGAAGCAACCATTGATTTATTTGATTCGAGTTCAACTTCAATCGTGGTCATTGTCGGTTCTTGGCTACTCCATATGCTATTGTTGCAAGTCTGACATCTCTTCTTGAAGCCACTGCTGCCCTCATCCCGCTTTCGCAAAAAAGGTTATCTCTCCCACACATGTTCTCACCTACAATTTTTTTGGAAAAATTAATTTTTTTCTTGGTTTTGCCGCTGCAGTTTCAGTTTTGTTGTTTCGATTCTTCATCTTTGGTAGAATATCTCAATATTGCATTTCATGTTTCTCGAGCTCAAGAGGTGGGATGATTTAAATTTTGTTGGCTTTGAATTGCATCAGGTATGCAGTAGTAGCAGGTGGGCAGGGGGGGGGGGAAGCAACAGGTAGGGGGTGATTGGGGGGGGGGTGCTGAGTGGTGGTGGGCACCAACAGGTAAGGGGTAATGGCAGGGGCTGAGTGGTGGCGGCTTGGGGTGACAGGTGGGTCAGAGAGGGGGGCAGCAACAGGTAGGAGATGATGGGAAGCAAAAGGTGTGGGGGGGGGGGGGGGGAGGCAACAACAGGTGGGGGTGGGGTGGGGGAGGCCGCATCAGGTGAAAGCATTGAAGGATAAAATTATTTGCTCAGGTTTGCTCACATCAGATTTCAGTTTATATATTTATTTTTTTAAGATTTTTTTTCCATTGAAGTTTTCGTTAGGCGAATTCGTTTTTTTTATATTGTTGTATTTGTCATTATCCCTTGAGAATGGTGGATAGTCCAATAGACAAAGGAGACTGCCAATTTTTTTTAAAACTTTGACACTTTGTTTTTTTGAGACAATAAGAATTCATTTGATGAATATTAACTATTTGAATGTTATTGGACTATTTGTTGTTTGTTAAGCATGGTGAATAGTTTATCAACAAAGGAGATTATGACCAATTGTTATAAATTACTTTTTTTTGTTCGGAACGATATTTTTGCCGTTTTGCAATTACGTACTTCGAAAATTTTCATCGTTTTGTAATTATGTGCTTTCGAAATTTTCGTCGTGCCTTTAGGCACGGGCATTCTGCTAGTATATATATATATATATATATATATATATATATATATATATATACAGTATGTATGTATATACATACATATTATATATATATATAAGAGACATACATACATACATACATACATATATATATATATATATACACATACATATACACCTATATATATATATATATATATATATATATATGTATATATATATATATATGTATATATACATGTATGTATGTATATATACATATACATACATACTGTATATATATATATATATATATCTATATAATAAATCAGGAAGAATGTATGTATGATATTTTTGCTCTTTCATGCATGACATTTTTTTCTTCTTATGTATGATATTTCATGTGTTGCATGGGTGCATAGCATACATACACATGCATGCATACATACATACACGCATACATACATATATGCATGCATACATACATACATACATGCATGCATACATACATACATAATAAATGGGCTGGGCTAAAAAAATGGGTTGGGCTTTTAATTGGGTGGGATAAAAATTTGGACTGGGCTTTTAATTGGGTTGGGCTAAAAAAATGGGCTGGACTTTTAATTGGGCTGGGCTAAAAAAGGGTTGGGCTTTTAATTGGGCTGGGCTAAAAATTTGGGCTGGGCTTTTAATTGGGCTGGGCTAAAAAAAAGGGTTGGGCTTTTAATTGGATTGGGCTAAAAATTTGGGCTGGGCTTTTATTTGGGTTGGGCTTTTAATTGGGCTGGGCTAAATCGTGCCATGGGCACGGGCATGGGCTAGTATATATATATATATATATATTCTATATAATAAATCAGGAAGAATGTATGTATGATATTTCTGCTCTTTCATGCATGACATTTTTTTCTTCTTATGTATGATATTTCATGTGCTGCATGGGTGCATAGCATACATACACATGCATGCATACATACATACACGCATACATACATACATGCATGCATACATACATACATACATGCATGCATACATACATACATAATAAATGGTCTGGGCTAATGGGCCGGGCTTTTAATTGGGCTGGGCTAAAAAAATGGGTTGGGCTTTTAATTGGATGGGATAAAAATTTGGACTGGGCTTTTAATTGGGCTGGGCTAAAAAAATGGGCTGGGCTAAAAAAAGGGTTGGGCTAAAAATTTGGGCTAGGCTTTTAATTGGGCTGGGCTAAAAAAAAAGGGTTGGGCTTTTAATTGGATTGGGCTAAAAATTTGGGCTGGGCTTTTATTTGGGCTGGGCTTTTAATTGGGCTGGGTCCAAAATATTGGGCTGGGCTTTTATTTGGGCTGGGCTAAATCGTGCCATGGGCACGGGCATGGGCTAGTATATATATATATATATATATATATATATATATATATTTACTTCTCATATGTTATATATATATACATACACACTTATCATATGTATGTATGAATGTATGTATACATATATACATGTATAATATGTATGTATAACTATAATATGTATGTATACATGTATGTATTATACATACATACATGCATACATACATACATACATACATACTGTATATATAAGAGAAGTACTGTACACACATACATACATACATACATACATACATACATACATACATACATATATACATATATACTGTATATATAAGAGAAGTACTATATACATACATATTATACATACATACATACATACCACATACATACATACATACATACATACATACATACATACATACATACATACATACATACATACATACATATTGTATATATAAGAGAAGTACTGTACATACATACATACATACATACATACATACATATATACATACATATATACATACATACATATATACTGTATATATAAGAGAAGTACTGTATACATAAATATTATTGTTGATGTAAAAAACTAGACTTGATCTAATTATTTAATCACAGATAAAAATGAATATATAAATATAAGACAAAAGATTTTTAAAGTGGTTCAGCCTTGAAAGAATGGCCTACGTCCACTATTTGTGTTATTGCTGACTGTTTGCAGAATTCTCGATAATGGGTTTACCAAGAAATTTCGAGTCCCCTGCTAATGAGGAGGTTACAATGTATTTATAGACTTAAGGCGGTACAAACGAAAGAACTATGCGCTGTTATCTAGTAGACATATACATTTGTATGATAATAAATGGCATTTAATGCGCAGTCGTCTCTCTTGATTCTCTTGATTTGGGTGCGCTGTACTAAGTAGCTCGGATCGCTTAAGCTGCTCGGACCGCCTAAGTAGCTCGACACTCTTAGAGCTGCTTGCCCCCCCCCCCCCCCGAGTTCCTCGTGGCTTCTTAGTTGCTCGGTGGTCTTGAGTTGCTCGTCTGGAGCATCGGTATTTGCCATGTAAGCTGACACGTGTCTTCAAGTTATTGGTCCATGTCAGCAGACTGAATTTTATATCAACAGAAGCCCCCAATGTTTCGTAGTTTGATGTTGAAGAAAAGTATGGAACATTCTGCTGCTTAGATTTTCGATTTGTATGGTTTCTAGGAAGGTATTCGTTGTATACAACTCCTTTTTAAATGCACAATATCAGTCCTCATAAATATTTTAAATTTCCATAACCGCTTCGTTTTTTGTGCCCTTTTCTTCTTTTAGCTGCCGGATACACAATCGTCCGTCCTGGTAATCATTGTTTTTCTCTTTTCTCGAGGGAAAGTATTTAAGTACTACAGAAAATCCTATCGTCTTTTACTTTTTCAAATTTGTATCTTTGAACTCCCATCTCTTCTCTATCTCGTGCGTTCGTTTCTTCCATCGTTCGTTGTCAACTGATTCATTCCTATCCTGTAAGATTTTCTTCCTTTTCTTTTATTTATTTTGTTCATCATGGTTTACGTTGTTGAATCGCTTGACAAATTTCATTCTGAATTTTCAATTCCTTCTTGGGTCACATTGGAAGAACTTTCTGAACCTTCTGATTATTTCTCTTTAGCTGAGGGACACTGGTTCCCAAGTCTCTTTGTGGCCGAATGTGGCTTTTCTTTTCCTCCAAACCCTTTATGTTTGGCGTTCTGTCAATATTTTGACGTTGTTCCTGCAAAAATAGCATCGAATACCTGGAGAATAGTTAATAAAGTCCATAGGTTAAACCAAATTCATGGAACCCGTTTAGGAATTCCAGAAATTATGTTTTGTTATAGATGGGTTGTCAGTGATAGTACTTTTATTTAAAAACTAGGTTTTTAAATTGGGCTTTAGTTGTCAATCTCCCAGATGCCAACAGAGATTATTTTGAACATGGAGTGGTAATGAAAAATTGGCAACACCCTCCATTAAATGGAGATGATGTATATCAAGGTCCTAAATGTCCTCCTTATGGCAATGGGATAGGTTGTTTTTATTTTTATTCTATTTTTGAAATTATGTTTTCTTCATGTTTGATAAAATTCTTCACTGATATTTGATTTTTGATTATTTGCATTTGACAGCAAAAGAAAATCTCCAAAAGAGACAGAGGTTAATTTGAAGCACCTGAAACTTATCTGGAGTTTACATCAATCCGTTGCTGATGAACATATCAGATCAGCTTCTTACTTGTTGCAGTACAAGAGCTATACTTCCTCCTTCACTTCTCGTCCAATGGTGGTTGACATTGACCAAGTACTAGCTGCTGATACTAGTGTAGAGGGTTCTTTTTCAGAGTCAAATATTCTGATTAGTAACATAATGAAGAGAAAAAGAGCTCCTGCTTTCTTTGACAAATCAGACTCTGCCAATGTGGAGGCGAAGAAAAATAAGCATGATGTTCAAGTGGAAGGAACGAGAAACATTGATGCACCCCCTCCAGTTACTACCAAGAAAGTTGCTTAGAAGCCCCCAATGGCTCCGATCAAGGCTGTGGTTATTTCTCCTCTTAGTGAGGTTATTGTCATATCACCAACCAAGACTTCTTCTTTGGTTGAAGATATTCCTGCTCCTCCAAAGAAATCAAAAAAAAGTTCGTCTGAGGGACCTGCTGGGCCTGTCTCTCTGGATTTAAATGCTAAAAGTGGCATTCCCACTTTTGTTCCTCCGACCTCTGCCATGGGCTCTGTGAAGTCTTGGATTATCCAGAAAATTCAAGGTATTGAAGGCATTCTTCCTCGGGATAAGGTCACTACATTGGCAGCTCAACATATTGCCTCAATAAGTATTACTAGTCTAAGTTTTCATTTTTCATTGATATGTCCTTGTATTGACTCAAAATTATTTCTTTCTTCAGATGGTAACCCGTTTCAATAGTATTCTGAATAAGGATGAGGCTATTAAAGCTTTGAGCTCCTCGGGAGGTGTAGAGGAAGCTTTTGTAGGTCTGACTCAGTCCTTAAAGGACTCTCGTCAGAAATATGAAGAAGATAAAGTGGCTTGGGAGAAACAACTCAAGTCCATCGAGCAAGAGAGAGACTGAGCTGTGGAGGCCTCTAAGGGATTAGAGACGAAGATGAAAGAGTTTGAGAAGAACAATAAAGAGCTTGAGGAGAAGCTCAAGAATGTTGGAGAGCTTAAGAACAAGCTAAAAACTGTTGAAGAGGAAGTTGATAGACTTTATGAGGTTGATCGCCAGAAGGAGGAGGTGGAAGGGAAGTTAAAAGATGTCGAGGAGATCCTTAGGGAAAGGACCTACTCAGAGAAAGAAAAGAGGAAAAATGCTATCAAGAAATCATTCAGTCCTGGCTGGGATAAAGGCTGGAATAAGGGCCTGGCTGCCATGACCTCGCAAATGGAGTATGCCAGCGTCAAGTATTTCAGGGACGGATGGGTTTCTGCTCTGTAGGAGTTAAAGATCGCTGAGAATTCTGAACTGTTCTAGTGACATGTTCATGGTCCTCCTCCCTCTCCCGGAGAAGAAGAAGAGGACAAAGCTGCCTCAGAGGAATCATCCATGATGATTGGCGATCAAGTTCCTCCTGTCCCAGTTGTTCAAACCTTCTACGAGCAACTTCAGCCTACTAGTACCTTAGTCGAGCAACTGCCACTACCCTCCGAGAAACCAACATCCTCATCCCAGCTTTTCGAGGAAGTTGTAAAACACAAGGAGAAGGTGTAAAGTTGCTCGGGTTTTAATTTTGTTATTCCTTTTGAATGTAACCTAGAGCCTTATATTTACTTTTTGATGAATAAAAATTCAAATTTTTGGTTGTTCATATTCACTCCCCTCTTCTTGCTCTGTCTTTATCATTATTGATCCTGTTTATGGCTTTTCTTTGCTAGTTTATGGCCAGGATGGAGCTATTATCGGCTCATGACACAAAATTGATGAAAAAATGCAATGACTACTTCAAAGCTGGTCATGCAGATCTGAATGAAGCTCAAATCATTGACATTCTTGGTCCGAATACTTCTGAATGAGCAGTTGAAGCCTACTAATATTTGAAGTGTTTGCTCGACCGTGCAGTTGCCAACAATATAGCATATTACGAGATGATTGAAGATCTCCAGGGTACCATCGAGGAACTCCAACAATAATACAAGGAATCTTCTGCTCTTTTACATCAGGGGTATGAGAAAAAATATCAGCAACTAAATGCTGACAAAGGATATGATAAGTTCATCGCTGCTTATGAGAAGAAGGAGAGCGTTTTGAAGCTTGAGGTAGAGGAGCATAAGCAGATCGCCAAGTTGTTGGAGTAAGAGAACATTGCCTTACAAGAGGAAGTAAAACAACTCAAGTCTGCTGCTTCTTCCTCGGGAGCCTTAGTTCCTGTCAACGACGAAGGTTTCTCCTTCTTAGAGGTCGAAAATGCTAACTTAAGAGATGAGTTGGAAACTTTAAAAAGAGTTGGACCCTCCACCTCTACTCGGGGACGAGCAAGAGCTTCTCGGGTTACTGTTGAAAAAGCTAGAACATAGTCAGCCTTGGAGAATCAATCATTCAAGTTGATGGCGAAGAATCAGGCTTTGTCAGAGATGTCCAAGAAGATTCTAAACCTCAACGAGCAACTTTCCACACAAAGCTCAGCCTTGGAGAACAAATAAATTTTTGTGAAGAATCTCCATGAGAAACTGGAGAGGTTGACTTACCAATTCCACAAATAGCCCAGAGAGTTTTGGATGGCTGGATATAATGAATCCCTTTATCACCTCGATGATCAGATCCAGCAGTCAAATAACGAGGGTTACAAACAAGGATGGTTGAATGCACTAGGGGTATTAAAGTTGGAACATGGCCACTATTTATGGGATTATTATAATCCTGGATTACTCGAGTTGCCCGTGCCACCTTTTAAACTTGATATGAGATGGATTCCTGCTCCGGCAATCCCTCAGTGCTTAATCTCCAAATATCTCAGCGACTACAGTCTTCATTCTAATGTTGATATATCTCGCCCAGAGCATTTTCTTGATCGACCATCAGTGATGAATGTTCGAATGCTTCGAGATTTGAATTTTATAAATTCCCCTTATGCCTTAGACGATCCTCCTGCTGGAGTAGAACCTGTTTCAAAGGCAGAAGGGAAGAAACCAATAGAATAGGATTTTTATGTAATGATTTTTACTTTCCACAGCATATGTAATCCTTCTCTATTTGAATGAAAAGTTTTGGTAATGAAATACATTTCTCACATCATTTGTAATTCTACTTAGTATGAATGAAAATTTGTCTTTTGTCATTTCATTTTCTTCTAAATAATTTGTATAATGTTTTTGCTTGTTGGTTGGTAAATATATATATATGTTTATGACATACTTATCTCATTGTAGTGATTTATCAATCTTTAATTCTAAGTAATAAGGCAAGTTACATTCCATGGTACTGCTTAACTTTAACAACCGTAGTTGATTGAAATTGGCTTACCGACCAACCAAAGCTGGTTGAGATTTTTGTTCCCGACCAACCATAGTTGGTGGATTTTATTTACCGACCAACCGTAGTTGGTGGATTTTATTTACCGACCAACCGTAGTTGGTGGATTTTTATTTACCGAACAACCGTAGTTGGTGGATTTTATTTACCGACCAACCGTAGTTGGTGGATTTTTATTTACCGACCAACCGTAGTTGGGGGATTTTATTTATCGACCAACCGTAGTTGGTGGATTTTTATTTACCGACCAACCGTAGTTGGTGGATTTTTATTCTGAACTTGATGCATAGTGTGTAGCACTAATACTCTGAAAAATTTCACCAAAAAGAGAGAACTGGGTCAAACTTTTAACACTTTATTCATACTGAAGAAAACTTTATTACATAGAAACTCCTACTACTGATAATACTTGCATAGATGTTCTGCATTCCATGCATTCTTAAATTCTTCTCCCTCCAAGGTTTCAATCCTGTAGGTTCCTGGACGAACAACTTCCGTTACTCTGTAGGGTTCATGCCAGTTAGCTTCCAGTTTATTGTGCTTTTGAATTACTTTCTTTAGCACGTAGTCTCCTTCCTTCAAATCACATTTTTTTACCCTCTTGTTGTTAAACAAAGCTGTTCGTTGTTGGTATGCAGCATTCCTGATTGCTGCTTCTTCTCTAACTTCTTCGAGCATATCTAGATCCAATCGTCTCATCAAGTCACTGATAGGAGAATTGAAATTCAGCACCCTGTGCGTGGGGAGGCCCAACTCGGCAGGTATAACAGCTTCGCTTCCAAATGCCAGCATGTATGGAGATTCTCATGTTACTGCTCGCGATGCAGTATGATAAGCCCACAGCACAGAATGTAGCTCGTTAATCCAATTTGCCTTTGCATTGTCCAACCATTTTTTCAAACCATTTAGTAGCATTCTGTTCGTCACCTCAGTTTGTCCATTGCTCCGGGGATGGCCTGGTGCAGAGTGGGTTTTTAGTATGTTTGACTGGTGACAATATGCAACAAACTCTTCGTTGTCAAATTGGGTTCCATGATCAGTAATGAATGCATGGGGAAGACCATATCTGTAAATGATATTCTTTCAAATAAATTGATACACCTTATCATAAGTCATATCAATAAGAGGTTCAGCTTCCACCCATTTAGTAAAATAATCCACAGTGACCACGAGGTATTTGAACCTTCCTCTGGTTGTTGGGAGTGGCCCGACCAAGTCTATCCCCCACATGGCAAATGGCCAAGGGGATGTTATGAGTGTCAATAATTCCTGGGGAGTTCTTCGGATAGAAGAGAAACGTTGACATTTATCACATTTCTTGGCATAGGATATACAATCAGCCCTCATCGTCGGCCAATAATATCCCTGCGTCATTATTCTTTGCAAAAGCAATTGACCTGCTACATGAGCTCCACATGACCCTTCATGGACCTCTTCAATCAAGTCTTTCACCTCGGAGGGATGTACACATCTTTGCAGACCTGCTATAATTCCTCTTCTATATAAAATGTCATTAGTTAATACATAACGAGAAGCTTTAAACTTCAGTTTCTTAGCTGCGAGCTTATCAGTTGGTAAAACCCCCTCCTCAATATAGGCCCTGATAGGATCCATCCATGATGGTCCTGAATCAAGGGCAATGAATTTCATCTCTAGACCTTTCTCAATGCTTCGACTAGCCAAGATTTCTATTGGGATTGTTCTTCGTAGCTCTGTGCGCGTGGCTGAGGCTAACCGAGCTAAGGCATCTGCTCTTGCATTCTCCAATCTTGGTATTCTAATCAACTGTACTGCGTTAAAGCTCGATACCATCTCCATTACTTTTGCATGATATTGGATCATTAATTCTCCTTTTACAGCATATACTCCCAACATTTGATTTACAATCAACTGTGAGTCCCTGAATGCAACGACCTGCTCTGCTTTCATAGTTTTGGCTAGACTGAGACCCACGATTATAGCTTCATATTCAGCCTCATTATTTAAAGCCTTAAATTGAAAACACAAATCATACTCCACATCGATCGCATCAGGACTGTTTAAAATAACTCCTGCTCCACTTCCCGTAGTGCAAGAAGAGCCATTTACATATAAATTCCACACATGTATCTCATTATCAAACTCTTGGTCAAACAGAGTTCCTCGGTGGAATATTTGATGCTTCCTCATATCCTCCTCTAGCAGTTCTTGCTGCTCGTTGACCATCTTCTCTTGCTCATCCACCGACTTAAGTTGGTTGGTATTCAACTTTTGCACTTTGGAGGTGTCTGGATAGGTGAATTCTGCAATAAAATCTGCCACTGCTTGTCCTTTGAGTGACGACCTTGGCTCATAAATTATATCGTATTCACCCAATCTACCGCCCAATACATCAATCTTCCTGATCTCTCTGGTTTGTGCAGAGCTTGCCTTAACGGTATGTTTGTATATACAACTATAGTATGAGCTTGGAAGTATGGCCTCATCCTTCTACTTGCTTCGATCAATGCCAGTGCTAGTTTTTCCAGCCTTGGATATCTAATCTCTGCTCCTCAAAAGGCCTTGCTAGTGTAATAGATTGGTTTTTTCACTCCATCCTCTACTCTTATCAACGCCAAGCTTACTGCATTTTCTGAAACTGCCAGATACAAGTATAATCTTTCTCCCATCACCGGTCTGGACAACAATGGAGGTGCTCCCAGGTATTTCTTCAATTCTTGAAAGGCCTTCTCGCATTCATCATTCCACTCGAAAATCTTTCGGAGTGTTTTGAAGAATGGTAAGCATCTGTCAGTTGCTCGTGATACAAACTTATTAAGTGTTGCAACTCGCCCTGTGAGACTCTGCACTTCCTTCTTCATCGTCGGAGATCGCAATTCCAATAGAGCTTTGATCTTGTTAGGATTCATCTCAATTCCTCGTTGATTAACAATGTATCTGAGAAACATGCCTTCTCGTACCCCGAATATGCATTTGGTGGGATTCAGCTTCATTTGATATTTTTCTAGTTGATCAAAGGTCTGGCCTAAATCAACTAGATGATTATCAGCTTTCTTGCTCTGCGTCAGCATATCGTCAACATAAACCTCCATGTTATGACTGATTTGCTCTGCAAACACCTTGTTCATCAGCCGCTGATATGTCGCACTTGCATTTTTAACTCCAAAAGGCATAACATTATAACAATAAGTTCCCCTTGGGGTAATAAAAGAGGTACTCTCCCTGTCCTCAGGCTTCATTTTAATCTGATTGTAACCAGAATAAGCATCCATAAAACTCAGCAATTCGTGCCTCGAAGTGGCATCCACCAACTGATCGATTCGGGGCAAAGGGAAATGATCCTTTGTGCATGCCTTATTGAGATCGGTGAAGTCTACACACATCCTCCATTTGTTATTTTTCTTCTTCACCGTCACCACATTAGCTAGCCAATCAGGATATTTGACATCCTCAATAAAACAAGCTTTTTGGAGCTCCTCGACTTCTTCTTGTATAGCTTGGTTCTTTTCGGGGCTGAACACTCTTCTTCTTTGTTTTGCTGGCTTGATCTCCTTATTCACATTAAGCTCGTGATATAGGAAGTTTGGGTCTATCCCTGGCATCTCTTCGTGGCTCCATGCAAAAGTTTATTTTCTGCTTTTTAAAAACGCTATCAACTCTTATTTTATTGACACATCTAGTGAAGCACCAATTTGAGTTGTTCGTTCTGGATGCTCGTCGTCTAGAACGGTATTTTCAGTAGCCTCCATGACCTGACCCTTAACGAGCTGAGACTCATCTCTTGGGTCTAAAGTTTTAATCTCTGCATCTTTTATTTGGTATGTAGTAGTCCTTTTCCTGTATTCTTCATGTTCCTCTTGCTCGGCAGATGAGTAGTAGCATTCCCGAGCTACTTTTTGGTCGCCCTTCACCACTCCTACTCCAAAGTTGGTTGGGAATTTTAAACATTGATGTGCTGTAGATGGTACTGCCTCGAACTTTTTCAAACCTACCCTTCCCATGATGATATTGTAAGCTGATTGGACATTTTTATCCATCACGAAAAAGTGCACTCTTTCTGTTCGACAAGCAGGCCATGTTCCAATGAACATATCCAACTTGATCGTCCCAAGTGGAAAAACTTTCTAGCTAGTAAGTAAAATCGAGGAGGGGCCGATGATATGGCTCCAACTGGGATAGCTTTAGGTTCAAACTATCAAAACATGGGTAGAACATAATATCTGTCGAGCTGCCATTATCCACCAATACTCGCGAAATCACTACTTCCTTCATCCTCATTTTGATCACCAATGGGTCATCATGAGGATATAGCACACCTGCGAGGTCATTCTTAGAGAAACCGATGACCAGTTTATCTTTGTTCACCTTCCTCGGGCGATCATCTTCAGCTAGATTTATCCGTTGAATATATGAACAAGCTTGAGCCTCGTTGAGGTAAGCTTTCCTCTCTGCAGTAAGGTCTCCACCTCCTGCATCTCCACCAGTAATAACATTGCAATCAAATGATCCAAAACGGATAAAAAATACCTCACGTTCTGGTTGTTTTGGTATTTTGGGGAGATCGGGGTCATCTTGATCATCATCCAGGTCTTCTTCATGATTTCTCTTCTTATTTTATTTTGCTCGACGAGGAGATCTAGACCTCTGCCTTTCTCGATCGTTGCTCTTTCCACCATTTCGGCGATCCACATACTTGTTCAATTTTCCCTGCCTGATGAGCTCTTCAATTTCATTCTGGAGAGCTATGCAGTTTTTGGTCGTATGACCATGATCCTTATGGAACTCGCAATATTTGGACTTATCCCTCTTGTCAGGATCTGTTTTCATTTTTTCAGGCCATTTTAACTCCTCGTTGTTCTTGATCTCTTCCAGAACGTAGTTTATATCTACCTTCAAAGGAGTATAGTTTCCAAATTTGCTCAACTGTTCCAATGCTTGCTTTGCTTTTGAGTGCTTGTTACCACCATTATTCTTCTGCTCTTTCTTCTCAGCCTTATCACCCTGTTTTGGTGAAAAACGATAATTACAGTCGTTTCCCACAGACGACGCCAATCTGTTGATGTAAAAAACTAGACTTGCTCTAATTATTTAATCACAGATAAAAATGAATATATAAATATAAGACAAAAGATTTTTAAAGTGGTTCAGCCTTGAAAGAATGGCCTACGTCCACTATTTGTGTTATTGCTGACTGTTTGCAGAATTCTCGATAATGGGTTTACCAAGAAATTCCGAGTCCCCTGCTAATGAGGAGGTTACAATATATTTATAGCCTTAAGGCGGTACAAATGAAAGGACTATGCGCTATTATCTAGTAGACATATATATTTGTATGATAATAAATGGCATTTAATGCGCAGTCGTCTCTCTTGATTCTCTTGATTTGGGTGCGCTGTACTAAGTAGCTCGGACCGCTTAAGCTGCTCGGACCGCCTAAGTAGCTCGACACGCTTAAGCTGCTCGGACTGCCTAAGTAGCTCGACACTCTTAGAGCTGCTCGGGGCCCCCCTGAGTTCCTCGTGGCTTTTTAGTTGCTCGGTGGTCTTGAGTTGCTCGTCTGGAGCATCGGTATTTTCCATGTAAGCTGACACGTGTCTTCAGGTTATTGGTCCATGTCAGCAGACTGAATTTGGTATCAACAATTATACATACATACATACATACATACATACTGTATCTATAAGAGAAGTACTATATACATACATACATACACATATACATACTGTATATATAAGAGAAGTACTGTATACATACATACATATATATATATATATATATATATATATACAGTATACATACATACTGTATATATATTAAAAATGTACATACTGTATATATAAGAGAAGTACCGTATACATACATACATACATACATACATACATACATACATACAGTATACATACATACTGTATATATAAGAGAAGTACTATATACATACATACTCTATATATACGAGAAGTGCTGTATATATATATATACTAGCCCATGCCCGTGCCTATGGCACGATTTAGCTCAGTCCAATAAAAAGCCCAGCCCAATTTTTATAGCCCAACCCAATAAAAAGCCCAGCCCAATTTTATTAGCCCAGCCAAATTAAAAGCCCGGCCCAAATTTTAGTCCAGCCCAATTAAAAGCCCAGTCCAATTTTTATAGCCCGACCCAATAAAAGCCCAACCCATTTTTTATAGCCCAGCCCAATTGTTATGTATGTATGTATGTATGTATGTATGTATGTATGTATGTATGTATGTATGTATGTATGTATGTATGTATGTATGTATGTTATGGTATATGTATGTTATGCATTCATGAAGTACATAAAATATCATACATAAGAAAGCAAAAATGTCATGCATACATTTCCACATCCACATGTCCTGATATATATCATACATACATTCTTCCTGATTTATTATATAGATAAATAATATATATATATATATATATATATATATACTAGCCCATGCCCGTGCCTATGGCACGATTTAGCTCAGCCCAATTAAAAGCCCAGCCCAAGTTTTATAGCCCAACCCAATAAAAAGCCCAGCCCAATTTTATTAGCCCAACCCAATTAAAAACCCGGCCCAAATTTTTAGTCCAGCCCAATTAAAAGCGAAGTCCAATTTTTATAGCCCAACCTAATAAAAGCCCAGCCCATTTTTTATAGCCCAGCCCAATTGTTATATATATGTATGTATGTATGTATGTATGTATGTATGTTATGCATTTATGTACTATTTAGCTCAGCCCAATAAAAAGCCCAACCCAAGTTTTATAGCCCAACCCAATTTTATTAGCCCAGTCCAATTAAAAGCCCGACCCAAATTTTTAGTCCAGCCCAATTAAAAGCGAAGTCCAATTTTTATAGCCCAACCCATTTTTTATAGCCCGACCCAATTGTTATATATATATGTATGTATGTATGTATGTATGTATGTATATATGTATGTATGTATGTATGTATGTATGTATGTTATGGTATATGTATGTTATGCATTCATGAAGTACATAAAATATCATACATAAGAAAGCAAAAATGTCATCCATACATTTTCACATCCACATGTCCTGATATATATATATAATATAATAATACATATAAATATAAATAATATATATATATATATATATATATATATATATATAGATAGAGAGAGAGAGAGGCAGACTCCGGTGCACACTAAGTTTGCACAGTGCTGGCGCACACCAATATTTTTAAAGCATTAAAAAAAATATTTTTCAGTTGATTTTTTTATGTAATATTTAAACATTTCAACAGACCCATGTAAAAAAAATCAGCTCAAAAAAACGTTTTTGCTATTTTTAAAAAATCGGTCAAACTTTCACAACTTTTAAAGTGCTTAAAAGGAGCGAAAGTTTGACCGATTTTTGAAAAATAGCAAAAAAAGTTTTTTTGAGTTGATTTTTTTTACATGGGTCCTTTGAAATGTTTCAATATCACACAAAAAAATCAACTGAAAAATATATTTTTTACTATTTTAAAAACTGATTTGCAAACTTAGTGTGCATATGAGCATCTCTCTCTCTCTCTCTCTCTCTCTATATATATATATATATATATATATGCTAATGCTCTTTTGCGGACCAGTCCACATTTTAAGAGTGCGAACCGGACACGCGTCGCCTGGCGGTGACCCTAGATATTATCGGCTAAATTATAGGCACACTCTCTCTCTCTTTCCTGGGTTCACCATCAGGTGACACGTGTTCGGTCCGCACACTTAAAATGCGAACTGATCCGTACAAGAGCAATACTGTATATATATACAGTACTGATCTTATGCGGACCAGTCCGCATTTTAAGAGTGCGTACCGGACATGTGTCACCTGACGGTGAGCCTATAAATTATCAGCTAAATTATAGGCACACTCTCTCTCTTTTCTGAGCTCACCGTCAGGTGACACATATCCGGTTCGCACTCTTAAAATGCGGACTAATCCGCACAAAAGTAATACTATATATATATATTGTGGCCATCCTGAGGGGTGTCTCTTCGGAGGGTCCGGGGGAAATGCATATTCGGAGATCCCTCATGCCTTTCCCTTTTTTAACGTGCGCACGGGATTCCATCCTTTATCGAGACGCTCGATCTTCGTCGATCTGGGGTGATTTGTAGATATAGAGTCGCCAGCCTATTTTGCACAAAACAAGCAAAAGGAATGTTGTCACCTTAAGAGAACAACATCAAGGAAAATACTGATGCTTGCGAAATCAAGTAATTCAAGGTTTCGGGGACTAAGTTACGAAATTGAAAGGTTTTAGGCACCCATTCCTCCCTTTTGGTTTCTCATGGGCATGTGTTAATCTTCTCATGTATAACTCCGTGATGTGTGTGCTTATGTGCATAATATAAATGAAGGAAGAAATCGCTCGACTCACGTCATGGGCAAAGGCGGAGCGAGGTCACCCTTAGGAGTGTTTTAAAAATAATAATGAAAAATATAATGTAAGTGTTTGTCGATTCACAAATCGTTATTAATGAACGATTGTGTATATCGGACAAGACACAAGCAAACAAACATATAAAATAAATATATTAAGAGTGTATGCTAAGAATAAAGTAACAAATGTATGTGGGATGGCTTGAGTCGAGGGGTTTACCCAAGACGCCTACGTAGCCCGTGAGGGCATCAAAGTCCACGTAGTTCAAAGACAATACGAGGTGGGGTTTAAACCATAAATCCAACCGGGGACATTATTATATGTGTGTGTAGAAAAATATATTTTAATGTGATGAGAAATCCCCAATTGGAATTTACAAGTGAATCCTCCTTTTCTTAGTTTTGGATTTTTTATAAGAATAAAGTATATGAGAATACTAATAAAAATTTTCAAATTAAGATGTTTGATGTGATGAATTAAAGTACTAAAGAGAAAATGAAGTAAATAATGCAAAAATAAGAGAATTTAAAGACAAAAGGGGAAGAATTAGGCATCCACTTGAAGTAGATCTTGATTGTAAATGCGCTGATCTCAAGATGAGGTGATGGTGGTTTGAGGAGGTGGGTGGGAACTTACTCAAAAGAGTATGAAAAGGATGGATGGAATGTGGGAAATGGGTTTTTAAGGAAAGAACATCCCTTCGAGGTAATTCTCTCTGAATTGCCGAGAAGGATGTTCAGGGGGTCTTTTTCAAAGTGAGGTCATGGACTATATTTATAGGTCTAAGGGGGTGCCTGTCAACATGGTCCTTGACCTACCTATTGGCATAGAACCCTGGATACACTACCAATAGACAAGATCATGGGGTTGCCAATTGGCAGTTTGAGGCAGGTTTTTCAAAAAAATGATCATAAAATGCAAATCGTAAGTCAGAATCGACCATGGGGTGGACCGTTGGAAAGGGTATTCAGACCCCTTTAAGAATCCATTAAGCCACTCCTGGGTTCAGGAGTTGACCTAAGTCAAACGGGGTCCAGAAGCTCCCATTGGTCACTAGATAGAAAATTCCTAGAGAAAAATCAATCGTTCTTCTGAACCATAAGGATGATTTGTGTACTGGATGGACCGTTGGAAAGGGTATTCAGTGACCTTCGAGATTTCATTCAGCTTTGTTCAGATCGAAGAGTTGACATAAGTCAAATGGGGCCCGGAAGCGCCCGATGACCCCTCAGAGTAAAATGGGTTATTCGTCCGTACCGTAATTCGCACACTTGGCGAACCATTGAAAAGGGTATTCAGAGACCTTAGAATATTCATTCAGTTTTGTTCGATCTGATAGGAATCAAACGGAGCCCAGGAGTGCCTGATGGCCTTTGAATCAATTTTTGGGATAAAACAGATCATTCGTTCGTACCGTAAGGACAATTTGTGCATGGGGTGGACGATTGGAAATGGGGTTTAGAACCCTTCTAAGATCCATTGACCTTCCGCTCAGGCAAGAAAGTTGATCGGACTCAAATGGGGTCTGGGAGCGCCCGGTGGCCTCCAAATCAGTTTTCAAGATAAAATGGATTGTTCATCCGAATCGTAAGGACGATTCGTGCATGGGGAATACCTTTGGAAAGTAGATTTAAAGCCCTTCGAATATTCATTGATCTTTCTCTCAGAATATAGAGTTGATCTGAGTCAAACGGGGCCCGGGAGCACTTGGTGGCCTTTAAATCAGTACTCGGAGTATGACTTAGGGTTTGCGGTGAATAAGTGAGTGCTAGGGACCTAAGGAGGTTCTTGGGGGGGGGGGGTCCTAGGATGGTGATTAGGGGGTCCTAAGATGGTATGTCTACAGAGAGCCCCTCGACTGGCGACACAGGAATAAGTAAAGGCCGTCGAATGATAGACACCACATCAACATTGGGAAGGAGGATTTTAGGTTGATTATGAGGACCTAGAGGATGAGATTGGTCGATTTAGTGGGTCGAGGTCAGTTTTGAGGACCTAAGGAGACGAGAATGATCGATTCTGCGGGTCGAGGTCGATTCTGAGGACCTAAGGAGACGAGAATGGCCGATTCAGTGGGTCGAAGAGGTGTTATGATTTGTTCGAAAGGACTAGGGAGACAAATTAACGAGTCGAGGTCGATTATGGGGACCTAAGGAGACGAGGATGATTAATTTAGCAGATCAAGTTTAATTTTCAAGTTGTGCTAAGGATAACCAATTCAGCGGGTCGAGGCCGATTTTGAGGACCTTCAGGTGTGATGACCAATTCTGAGGGCGAGGTCATTTCTGAGGACCCTAAGTTGTGACGTCCGATTTTGAGGGTCGAGGTTAATTCTCTGGACCTTAAGTTGGTATGACCAATTTTGAGGGCCGAGTTCAATTCTGAGGACCTTTAGTTGGATTACCAATTCTGAGGTTCGAGGTCAATTATGAGGACCTTGAGTTATGACTATCGATTCTGAGGGTCGAGGTCAATTCTGAGGACCTTAAGTTATGACGATAAATTCTGAGGACCGATGTCAATTCTGAGGACCTTAAGTTGGGACGACCAATTCTGGAGACCTTAAGTTAGGATGACCAATTCTGAGGGCCGAGGTCAATTCGGAGGACCTTAAGCTGTAGCGATCGATTTTGCGGACTGAGGTCAATTTTGTGGACCCTGAGTTATAACGACCAATTATGAGGGCCGAGGTCAATTCTGAGGACCTTAAGTTGTTACGACTGATTCTGAGGCTCGAGGTCAATTCTGAGGACCTTAAGTTATGATGATTGATTCAGAGGGTTAAGGTCAATTCTGAGGACCTTAAGTTATGATGACCATTTTGAGGGTCGGGATAATTCTGTGGACTTAAAGTTATAATGACCAATTCTGAGGGTCGAGATTAATTTTAAGGACCTTAATTTGTAGCAACCGATTCTGCGAGTCGAGGTCAATTATACATACCTACAGTTGTAGTGACCAATTCTTAGGGCCAAGGTAAATTATGAGGACCTTAATCTGTAGCGACCAATTCTGCGGGCCGAGATCAATTCTGAGGACCTAAAGTTGTAATGCGGGGAGTTGATCTCTTGGGGAATTTTAAATTATCTTGGGGTTACGGATGCATCTATGGTTCCATTGGGGAAGGCCTTATCTTTGATATCCCGGCTGGGGGATTATGTCCTTTTGAGACTCCACTGGAGGATGTTTAGGTTGGGGAATCGTAGTAGACTTGGATGAGGGCACATTGTTGGTTTTTCTTGTGGAATATGTTGAGGATTAGTGTGTAAGATTAATTCGGATGAGGATTATACTGGGGATAAGAGCGTAAGATTAATCTGACTGGGGATTCTGAGAGTTTATAAGGGGTATAGTGTTCCAAAAAATGATTTTCTTAAGAAAAATAAAGTTCCATATTTTTCTGGATTTTTCGGGAATTTTTCGGGCAATTTTAGGGTTTTCTAGCATATTTTTCATGACATTTGGAAGGAGGTGCCAATAGACTTTCCTGGGGGGGGGGGGGGGGTGCCAATCGGCAAGGGAACGAATTCCTGGGCTTCCTTAGGAAGTGAAAAAGATGACTGCCGATCGGCATGGTCAGGGGGATGTCGATCGGCAAGCCCCTTTGCCTTCTATAAAAGGGAGTGAATCCTTCCCATTTTTCACATCTTCAAGTGTTTGAATCTTCTAGTTTCTCTCTCTAAAATTTGTTCATAATTTCTTTTTTTTTGAAGACTTTAAATGGCTGGTTCAAGTGAGGTGTACAACAATGAGTGGCTAGCCGTTATGACTGGGCTGACATGGAGTGGCAGTCTAGGGTGCCTCTTACTTTGGGCAATGAAAATTCCTTTGATTGGTTTGAGCTTACGGAAGATGAGCGTACTCTACTTTGTGAGATGACATACCACCATTCGTCTAGGGTAAGGAACCCTAGTGGCTATGTAAGTGCAGTGACTTTTGGTATTCCCTTTCATTTTTCTCTTTCTCCTTTTGTGCTAATGAAGGGTTTTTCCTCTTCTTCTTCTTTTGCAGACTGACATTGCTCATTAGGCTATTCGGTCTTGGGGGATGATGAGGTTGAAGGAGGTTTGGGAGAAGCCCCCTGTTGTGGTACGCTAGATGATTTTTTATGCAGGTTTTGTCGCTCGGCGGAGGCTTTGGATGAGATACCGCATTTTACTGTGGTTTTGTGTGATCTGGGAGAGAGGTGGTGGGACACTACCCACACTTTCTATCATGGCTCTAAGGATATGACGACCACTCCCATAGACGTTCAACAACTGACATGGGTTGATTGTGAGGGATTTCAGATAGTGGTGGATCTCACACTGAGGGTGATGCAGGAGGCGGTGCATGAAGCTTTGGGGATGTGGGTAGGATCTTATTTGGGGATTCAATCCGTATTTCTGCTTTGAAGGAGACACTCCTGAAGAGTAGGGTGGATGTGATTGATGGGCGACAAGTGATATCACTATACCAAAACTACAGGATTGCCACGGTCATTGACCGTGACAAGTCTTGGGGTGACAATGTTTATTGTCACGGACTTATCACAGTCATTGACCGTGATGAACTCTAAAAAATTATCACGGTCAATGACCGTGATAAATATGGGCATAATTTTAAAAAAATTTGCTAGGCAGTTTGGCCACTGCCCAACAGTATATTGTACCTGTTATAGAAAAATTGTATCTGTTTAAACAACATATATCCAAATAAAATAGAAATAATGTACCAAATTATTGCATATATAATTCCATATCCAAATAAAATAAAAATACAATCCATATTAAAATAAAAATGTAACAAATCAAAACAATTCAAATATAATCTAAGTGTCCAAATAAAAATAGATATAAATAATGTCATGCCATAGAGTCTGGGGTAGGTTCGAGGAGGAAGGAAGGCCACACGATATACGCATTGAGACACCCCTCAATATGCATCACGCCTCATTATTCGCGCAACCACAATTCGGAGTTATCCTTCGCAGTTATCACACGCGTGACGAGCACTTTGGCCTCGATATTTTGAAGGATACGTCTATGAACCGGCATACTCGGGACAATGTTCGGGTCCCTCAACCCCCTCGCTATTCGCTGGCCATCATATATGTTGTGTAAAAACACACTCGGCCAACCGATTGTTGACATAGGCGACTGGACGGGAGCCAGGTAGGGGACTGGATCATCAAGTGGTGAGTCTGCGTGTATCGACGATGAAGCAGCGATGTCTACGTCCATGTCCTCGTCCTTCTCCACCTCATCCTCCTTCCCCTTTCCTCCCAACTAACATTTCATGAATGCATACATATTGAGGACCGTCACCTCCAATCTTGATAGCTTCGCGTCATGCATGTCCACCTGATGAGCCAACCCGGTGTTGCTCGTCTCCATTCCGATGATCCTAGATTTGCCCACGTGCGAGCTCACCCCTAGTCCTCCCCTTGCGATCAGCGTCGAGCACTTGGCTGAGTGCGTCCGTGGACAAAGATGCCTTGTCAGCATCAGACTGCGACTTATGCACTTCCTTAAGCTTTGCCTGAAACGATAAAAAGCACATGATTAGTTAATTAAGTAAATAAAAAAGTTATAAAGTAATTAACAAAAATTAAGCTGTCGAATTACTTATAATCGTGGTTGCGACACTCTAGGACACCTCCTTGTCCTTGACCTTCTTCTTCTGAATTGCCACATAGGCATCGAGCCTATGTGGCCTACCCCCAGGGCGGCCATTCCCTGTCATCTGAAATAAAATAATGCAAATTTAGTAAGTAACGCAAAGTAAAATAATGCAGAATAACATATTTCTATAATTATAGAAAAATATAAACTTACCATCCTGTGCTCCACCTCGGTGTAAGACGTCCTACCAGAGTAGTGCACGTCCGTCTTTTTCATCTGGTTTTCCCTTCATGATTGGCGAGATGCCAATTTTCGCTCCTCGATCTCATTGTCGATGAACTTTTGCCACTTTGCCAATGCAATCTTCTCCTTTGGATGGATGGTCTTACACACTCTGAGAATGGATTCCTGGGTTTTCCCAAAGTATCGGGCCCATAATTTTTTTTCCACATCTTATGCTGTTCCCTCAATTGCTCCAACACGGAATCGCGGAGGTGTGGGGGCAGGCCGACTTATTCCTTTCAAATAAATACAAAACAAAAAGAAAGTAAGTGTTAGTTTCTAGTAAATATAAATATAAATATAAATATAAATATAAATATAAATATAAATATAAATATAAATATAAATATAAATATAAATATAAATATAAATATAAATTGAAATAGAAATATAATACCTGTAGTGCCGCCCAAACAGCCAACTTGAGCTCATTTTGCACCTCCCTCCAACTAGTGTACCCCGGGCTGATAATCGTCTTCACCAACTCGAGGGATCTAGTCAATATTCCCGTCTTGTTCTCAACGATCGATCCCAACTTGCCCCATTTTGGGAGCCTAAGGGCCGAGGATCCCTTGTCACCTCCACTGCCGTCAAGCCCTGAAAAAGACATTTTCTGGAAAAAAAATGTTGTTATTAGTACAAATCAAAATGAATTAGAAGAATAAAAAGCACTAACCATATTATAACAAAGCACTGGAAACTTTGAATTAATGCACTAAAGTAATCAAGTACGAATGAATTAAAAGCATTAAACTGATGTCCGATAATAATAAAACACTAGAATAACACACCCACTGGACATGGACTTTGAATTAATGCTTAAGAATTAAATCTAAATATTACATGCAGTAAACTGATCAAGTACAAATGAATTAAAAGCATTAAACTAATGTTCGTTAATTAGAATACTTATTACAAATCTAAAAATTACTTCAAATTTGGGTTATCATAAAAAATGGATTGATATTCGGTAGGAGCAACCAAGTTATCCACACTACTGTTTAGACGCTTTGTCGCATGTTAGACAATTGGCCACGGATCGCTGTTGATATACTCTGAGTAAAACACTTGCTTGACCTTTGAAATGCACAAACAAATAGCTCATTGCTCAAGGTTTATCCCGATATCTTCATGAGCACCTGAACCTTGTACATCATCGGTGACCTCATTCTCTTCCACTTCATGAACTCTGTACGCATCATCAACTAAATCCTCTAACATATTATGATTTACGTCGGCCCCTTGTACATCTATCCTACTTGTTGAAGGTTATTGTGGAGGTTGCTCAGGAACAAAGTAACTTTCAATTCCCCGTGAAAACTCCAAAATTGATAACTATCTTTCATACCCCATCTTAACAAATGTAGTTCAATTTTTTTCCACTCAAACACCTTACGAGTCTTACAACTAGCACACGAACACGAAAACTCTTCATCATTATGATATCTCTTTGCATATTTCACAAATTCATTAGCATCTCTGCTAAACACATCCCCTAATCTATTTGTCTCACCCATCCACTCTTTGTATTTAGGATATCCCATCACAACTACTCCACACAATCACCTATTATATGTAAGAAGCGTATATTCGTGGATTAGTATAAAAAAAGTGTGAACATTTAGTTCACATTAGTATAAACAATCACTTATTACTTGTTGTATAAAATTTATAGTATTTTTTTATTTAATTATGTCTTATTTCTTTTCGATTTTTAAATTTCAAATTCAAATCCAATTTATAATATTAATTCCTATTTCCTCCACATCGTTTAAAGTTTGATGGGTCCTATCCCATTCAAGACCGCATATTTTTGTAATATACTTAACAGCTCATGCACATTGTTCCAATTTGAGAAAAAATCGGCAATATGTCCCCATAGTTCTCTAAGTACACGACGTAGATATGCAAGTCTGAGTGTTATTTCAATAGATAACTGAAATAACACTCAACATCGCATCATCTAGTATGTATCCAGAGAACATTAAGATACGACTGCAGAACTTCCTCCAAAAGTAACAAATTTAAGCCACTAAGAATATTATTATATAGAAACTATGCAGTCCCAAACTGTCCAAACGGGACAATTCGAGAGATCTCATTACAGGGGTAATAACTCTATAATTGGTCTAAGGGCTATTGAATGCGTACACATAAGAACTAGAAGGCTAGTATCTACGCGCACTATGTGTGATTTCAAGTACGTTTCATTTAATTATGATAAGTCCGTGGTGGTGCCACTCTCGAACGGGTCGTGACAGAGTGATTTTAGAAAAAAGTTGAAAACTCTTCCTCCCCCCATTTTGACAATAATACAGTGGTCGTGCCACTTCCAAAATTAAGCAACCCAACAAAGTATGACAATATAATTATTTAAGAATTTTTTAGTGTGAATTAAATTAAGGATTTAAAAAAAAATTAAGAATTAACTTCCATATCCAACCACAGCCGTTCAATATAATCCAACAATAATGACAAACCAACAAATGGTTATCCCGTACTCGTTATAATTCATCTACTCAATTAATCCAACATTAATAATTTCAAACCTAAATAAAAATATAGAAATAATATTTATAATGTCAAATTAATTTTATTCTCTAAACAATAAGATTCAACCAATATTAACAATACATATTAATTTTAATCCCAACTAACATAACCTAATCAACACTAACAATTAATTTCAAGTCCTAAGCTAAACATTAATTTCAAGTCCTAAATCAACATTAACAATTAATTTCAAGTCCTAAACTAAACATTAATTTCAAGTCCTAAACATTAACAATTAATTGCAACACACACACACACACACACACACACACACACACACACACCCCACCAAACCCCACCCCAACCACCCACTCCCCCTTCCCCCCACCACACACACATGCACACACACCCCCCTGCACACACCCACACTCACACACACACACACACACACACACACATATACACACACTCACCCACTTGTACACATACACACACATTCCACCCCTCCCCCACCCCCCCCCCCACCCCCCGCACCAACCCACCACCCCCTGCCCCCACCACACACATGCACACACGCGTGCGCACACACACAAACACCCCCTGTACATGCACGCACACACACACACACCCCACCCACATATACACACACAAATAGCCACATACACACGCATATATACAAAGGAAAGAGAGAGAGGAAAAAACTAACCTGAAAATCGCTTAGAGATAGAGAGAGAGCAATCGCTTAGAGAGAGAAAAAAAAGGGAAGAAGGGTTTTTTTACTGACTATGTTGTCAAGGAACTATCACGGTCTTTGATCATGACAACTTTATAAGGTTCACACGGACTTGTCACAGTCAATGATTGTGACAAAAAATGCTTATGTTTTTGTCACGGTCATTGACCGTGACAAAGGTGGCTGACTGAAAGGTGACAATTTGGCCTTTTTGGTGTAGTGGATAGATGTCCCGTCTATTTATTTTGCTTATGTTGGGTGGCTTTCTAGTGGCGACGAGTGGCGACGTCATCCATCTCTGCTTCTTGCCGTATTTGAGAACGATTTTCAATGTCTGATTATATAACTAGGGGAGCCTGACATTGGTGTCCCTTTATTCTTCTTTGAATGCTTTCAATCGGTGGTGCCGAAAAACTTTTATGGGAGCCACATATATTTTGGAGGTAATTTTAAATTCATCTTCCTTTTTATGCATTTCCTTAAATTATTCTTTAGTTTCTTCTTTGCTGATTCCTATCTTTTGCATACGTGATTTTATGTGGTGATCGGGTGTAATGTGGGGTTGATAGCCCTGAAGGATGAGGGTTTGGGGGACTTCTGTCGGGTTTTCTAATGGCGGAAGTCCAACCGATGGCCGAGTCAGTCCTTGTCTATAGAGGATATGCGACGGGCTCTGAATGTCTTGACGAGTGATAAGGTTATCTTTCTATATTTTATGAGTCCTTTTGGCATCTTTGTTTCTTAAATAGATACTGATACTCTGTTGGGTATTGCAGGTGACCTTCTACCCCTAGGGGGAAAATCCGCGTGATCCGGGGATGATGTTCCAACATGCACAAATGTGGATGTTGATTGTGCATGAGTTTGGGTATGTCTAGTACCTAGGGGAGAGGATAGTGAGGCAAATTATGGAGGATGAGGTGGCGGTACCACCATCGTCTCCCTCTATGTACATGAGGCAGGTGAGAGAGATGTCGGATGATGCTCGGGCAGCGGCAATGATTGGGGATCCCTATACACACTATACATGTACAACGACGAGCTACGATTATCTGAATTTTATGATGAGCTGGCTGATGCCCGCTTGTATCTATGACGTGGAGAACATGCCTCCACCCTCCACGGCTTCGAGAAGGGGTACTAGTGCATCGATGGGATCAGCCCAGAGTGCAGGTGTTGGCACGTTGACGATGGAGAAGATAAAGGATGCTCCAGTTATTCAGGTTACTCCTCTTTTCTAAAACTTTCGACTGAGTAGTGGGGAGTCACTGAGTGTGACACATCGCCCTCATGTGTCGGAGTCTAGATTGACGGGGATTACGGATGATGCCCTCCGGCCTGAGGTATATCCTTTTTCTTTATTTTCTTATTTTGTTGAATTTCCTTTGCTTCTTGACTGATTTTCCTTTTGCTTGTTGCTTCTTTGCTGATAGTATGTTCGGGTGTCGACCACTGTGCTGAGGGATATCTAGGATTGGATGCCCTCCATATCGGAGTATATCAAGAATTTAGCTTCTTCCTGTTTTGTTCTGCTTGCCACTTTTGATGAGGGATCGGCTTCGAGGAGTGGAGGATCCATCACTCGTCGTAGGGGAAAGTGTGTCTATCGTGGGGATTGAGGGTTGGAGAGAGTTAAGGGTTAGAGAAAAGTTCGTTTTTTTCTGTTCTCCTTTTTTTCTATATAACGTAACCTAGTGAAGCAAATTATATGAAGAAATGCACATTTTCCTTTTTGGCATTTTTCTCGATTTAGTGACTTATCCTATATGCACTTTTAATTTTTTATTTTATGCAAAGATAGAGATAAGTATGGAATTGGCAGGCAAAATGTTTATTATTAGAACAAAGGAGTAGAAGTAATTAACTCAGGAAAAAAAATTAAGTATGAATTTACTTTAAGAGAAAATGATTTTCTTGAGAGAAAAATGAGTAAATAACCTGGGGGTAATTTTTCAAAATGAGGATTTTTCTGAAATTAATTTTGATAAAAGAGGAAATATGGAATTTGTTAAAATAGGGGGTTACCAATCGGCACGCCCCTTGATTTGCCTCTCGATATGAGGGTCAAGTCAAATCATCCTTTGGCATTGATTGAACTTTCTGCACATCAGAGTACTCTTATGGGGTTGAACTTTACTCGCGTTTCCAAGGCTCTTATCTTTTTCCAAAGATTTTAAGTATAAAAGGAGGTGTGTGGGATGGGTTTTCTCCACCAATACCTATATTTCGTTTCTTGCTTCATATTCCTCATTCTCAAATGGATCTTCCCATATATGAAGGATTCTCTTCTTACCTTGATGGTATGGAGATCATGTTCTTATACAATGTGGATTACGATGCTTTCAACATGTGTAGTGTTTCTCTATGGCGTAACCGATCCATAGACTGAAACCTGTTGGTAGCAACAGTAGATTTCTAGTATCTTGAAGACAATGTCTTTCGTTTTGACCTGGATGAGGTCTGTCCCACCTATCAAGAGGTCTCCGTCATGTTGGGGGTCAGCCCCAATGTAATGGTGACTATGCCTGATTTTCCTATTCTCCCCGGGTGTTCTTATCAAAGTTGCTTCATATTTATCCCTTGGTGGCTAGACTGTTGGTTACCAGAAAGGCCATTTCTCTTCAAGCCGTTATGTATTCAGTGTGCCTGAGGGGTTTTTAGGATGTCAGCTTTTCTGGGGCTATTGCCTTGAGCCTTACTGCGAGGCTATTATTGGTGATGAGGGACTTAATAGCGGATCCCCACGTTGCTGCGATAACGGCTTGGATGTCTTACCACCATAATTTTGCGGCGGTGGTGCTAGTTGAGACCCTGAATGGCCTAAATGCTTGGAAGGAGTGTCGTTTTGACTTTTCGAGGAGGAGCCTAGTAATGCTGTTTATGTGGCTTGTGGATAGGTTTCATCTCGCGGCCCCTCCAGAGTACCCTTTGGCGATTGTGACCAAATTCTTTATCCGACTTTTCTTCATCTTCAGCCCATCTGTAGAGAATTGGATGAACTAGTTTATAGAGCATGGATCTCGATGTCTTCGCTGGTTAGTGCCATAGTGGGGGGGGGGGGAATTATAGCATGTCTTGAAGCTTAAAGATTATCGGTATGTGCAATTGGTGGGCCTACGACAGACTTCTTTCTATTTCCCCTGACAGCTTCTGCGCTAAGTTGGGTGTTAACAGATTATGCCCCTCGTATAATAAACTTCTTCTCGATGGAAGATTTGCTAAATTGCTGAGAATGATGCTGGGCACTTTGTGTCAACGCCGTCTCCTTCATAATTTGTGGGGGGAACCTGACATGTGTCTTGGGACTAGCTGAAGTGGTTAGTAGAAAAATTCCTGGCGAAAGAGATTGGTCAAAGGTGGTTCATTGACTTCGACACTATGGAAGACGGTGTTGTGGTTCTGCTTATTAGGGCATACTGCTTCATGGATCTCATACGAAATGTCAACCAGGTGTAGGAAACTTAGGTGATTTTTATGAAGGCAGTGTCTTGTGAAGCTTGGGTGATTTTTTTGAAACCAGGTGATTTTGGTGTTTGTATTTTTTTTGGGTTTGGGGATAATTTTTGTTTTAACTTGGTGTAGGGTAAGGATTATTTAGGAATAGTCTGGTCAGCGAAAAGGGGTGGTTGGTTTGAATCCTTTCGTTGATAATTCATGTAACAACACTACATTCCTTATTAGAAATAAAAGTTGATTTTGATCATATTTTGTTGTGCCTCTTGATGAGTTTTGAATTTGAATTATTCATACTGATCGTTAAGGCATACATAATCCTTTTGTTTATGTAAATGATAAAATAGACGACCATTTTCAGATCTTAGAAAAGAATATCATTTTATGAAAAAGAAGGGGATCAAACCCATGTATGGCGTATGGGTTGCCTACGTGCCTCCGAGGTTTTAAAAATTTCATGATTTTCATTTTGAAAAGAAAAAGATTTTTGAGCGGATCAGGTCCCACGTAGTTCTGGGTCGGGGGATATGAAGAATTTTTTTTTAGAATAGAAGGAGGATGAGAAGGGTTGTAGCGCTCTGATATTTTGAACTAAGGGTAAAATTTCTTGAGACAGTCCAGGTTGACTGGACGTGCCATATCTTCTCGATCTAGGTCTGTGAGCATGGCAGTGCCTCCTGAGAGAATATTCTTCACAATGTAGGGGCCACTCCAATTAATTTTCAATTTCCCTCTGGGGTCCCATACGGGTTTTATACTCTCTTTAAGGGCAAGGTGTCCTTTTTGGGCACCACATACCTTGACTTTGCTATTGAATGATTGCTTTATCCGGTGATGGTACCCCTATATATGGTACAAAGCCTTCAGTTTCTTTTCATCCAAGAGTGATTGTTCATTAAAGAGGCTCTGATGCCATTCTTCTTCGTTAACTTTATTTTTGAGCAGGATGTAGAGGGAAGGTATTTCTAGCTCAATGTGTAGGACTTCTTCCATGCCGTACAATAGAGAATTAGGGGTAGCCCTAGTAGGTGTTCTGATTGAAGTGCGATAGAGGGCGTCAGAGATATAATCGGCCCAATATATGCAACTATCAGTCATCTTGCTGATTATGGTTTTGAGGCTTTTATTGGCGGCTTCAATAACAGTATTGGTTTGGGGTCAGTAATGAGAAGATTTATGTCTTTGAATCTGATACTCGTTGACTAGTTCTATAACCTCGGCTTTGAAATAGAGGCCATTATCTGACACTAGCTAGTGGGGAACTTCGTATTGACAGATGATGTTCTTTACGATAAACTTGGTCACTTTCTTAGCATTCAACACCACGTACTACTCGGCTTCGACCCATTTAGTGAAGTAGTCAGTAGTGACTAGGATGAATTCGTGATCGTTTGAAGCTTTGGGAGTAACCTTCCCTATGATGTCAATGCCCCGTGTGGGAAGGGCCAATGAGAGGCCATATTGTATAGTTCTCGGGGAGGCAAGTGTTAGAGATTGGCAAATTCTTGACATTTGAGGCATCTTCGGACATAGACAATGCAATCTTGAACCATGGTGGTCCAATAGTATCCTTGACGAATTATCTTTTTGGCAACCATGTGATCGTTCATGTGGGGTTCGCATTCCCCAATATGGATCTTCTCCATCATTTCTTTAACATCAACCTTCATAACTCAGTGCAAATGGGTTCCGTCAAAGTTTTTCTTGAATTAAGCTTTGTCGCAGATGATGTACTGGGTAACTAGTTTGCGAAGGGTTGCATGGTCTTTCTTATCAGTATCTTAAAAATACCTACCATGTTTGTGGAGGCGACAAATATCATAATACTATAACTCGGCTATATCAGAATCTTACATGATAATGAGTTCGATATAGTATCAATAGGTAGGCTTAGCTTGTTTCTAAACAAGGAAAGGGGGCATTATTATTCTCTCGAGCATGTCGACCATGGAGGCCAGGGTAGCACGGGCGTCAGTTAGGCTTTTCTTTGCATAGGGCAATTAGTGGAAGGTGACATCTTTAAACTATAAGGCCAGTCTCTCTAGGTTGGCATGGAAAGGTAGGAGTTTCTCGTCTTTGACTTTCCATTATCTGAGGATTTGGCCAACGATAAGGGTAGAGCCTCTGTAGACGTCTAGGTATTGAATTCCTTTCTTGAGGGCGATATTGAGGCCTACATTTCATGCCTTATACTCCGTAATATTATTGGTGCAAGGGAAGTCTAGTTTGATGGCAATGGGGGTGTGAGAGTCATCAGGGGTAATTAGGAGTATTCCAATGCCGTATCTTTTCTTATTGGCAGCTCTGTTAAAGAACATTTTCCATCTAAGGTCCTCATGAGAGGTGCAAAGAACATTTTCATTCGAGAATTCAGAGATGCCAACATTGGCTTCTTCCATGGGGTAATTAACAAGGTAGTCGGAGATGGCTCTCACTTTTATAGCTTTCGGCGTGATGTAGACAATATCAAAATTGCCTAGCAACATCAACCAATAGGCCATTCGACTAGACATAGTGGGATTTTCTAGCAAATATTTAATGGGATCCATTCGGGATACTAGTCTGATGGGGAAGGCGAGCATGTATAGCATAACTTATGTGTGACCTAGATCAGGGTGACACATGCTTTCTCTAAAGTAGTGTAGTTTACTTTGTATCATGTCAATTTTTGACTGGCGTAGTAGATGGCTTTTTCCTTATGGGATTATTTAATGTATTAGTCTAGCAAAGCTCATGCTTCAGTATTTATGACAATTAAGTATTGAATTGGGGGAAGACTTGGCTACGGAGACATAAGCGCCGGAGGTCGGGTAAGATATTGCTTGATTTTGGTCAAAGGCTTCTTGCCAGACATCATTCCAGACTTTAGCTGAATCCCTCTGAAGAACTTTAAAAATGGGTTCACAGATAGAAATCAGTTGGCTGATGAACTGACTGATGTACTATAGTTTACCCAGGAATCCTTGAACTTCATTCTCCGTCTGTGGCGGTGGCATATAGAGTATGGCCCTTAGCTTCACAGATTCTGATTGGATTCCCTTCTCATTGACCAGGAATCCTAAGAGTTTTCCTTTTATGGTGTTGAAAACAAATTTATGTGGATTTAGCCGAATCTAGTACTGCCGTAGTCGCTCAAATTTTTTTTTGAGGGCGGGAATATAACATTCTCGAGTCTTAGATTTGATGATCATATCATCTATATAACCTCAACCTTCTTATGAATAAGGTCATGCAAGATGGTTGTGGTATCCCATTGGTAGGTATCCCTGACGTTCTTGAGTCCGAGTGGCATGACAGTATAACAGAAGGTTCCCCATAGGGTGATGAAGGAGGTTTTCTCCTGATGATCAGGGTGCATCTTGATCTGATTATATCCATCAAATCCATCGACATATAACATAAGGGCATGGCTAGCCGTGTTGTCCATCGTCATGTCGATGGTGGGTAATCGTTCTTTGGGGACGCTTTATTCAAATCACGATAATCTATGCACATGCAAACTTTTCCTACTTATTTCGACACAGGGACGATATTGGTGAGCCATGTAGCATATTCGACTATGTGAATGAAATCTATGTTCAATTGCTTGACCACTTCCTCTTTGACTTTGAGCGACCATTCGATGTGGATCTTCCTTAGCTTCTGTTTGACTAACTTGCATTATGAGAATGTTGGGATCTCATGCTGAGCAATTTCCAGGTCAATTTCGGGCATGTCATCACAGGACCATACGAAGACATCCATGAATTCTTTCAGTAGTTCTTCAAATTGTGCACGCTCATGCTCGTTAAGGGTGGACCTTATGCTAATCTCGCTCTGATGGTTACTAGAATCGAGATTAATAATAATAGTTTCATCATCATTAATTTTAACGTGATTATGTTGTTTGTTATTCTACTTATGAAGATCAGTTAAGAATTATTCATTTGCAAAATCATCATCATCAAGAGTTTGATTAAAATCAAGACAATTAATGTAAGGCATAACAAGATACTCAAAATCCTAATTAATTTCATTATTGGGAAAGACAACATTGAGAACCTCATCAAAAGATTTCTCACTTACATTGATATTAGAAAAAGAATAACAACATTAGATGAAGCGATTTGGATAGGGTAGATAGTAGGGTCAGGTTGGATCTGAGCAGGTAGGACAGGCTTGGCATTCCAGTTAAGAAGAAGCATGTCAGTAACTCTAATTTGAGTAAACCAATTCGACGGTGCATTATTTGAACGGATTATGCAGATACTTATACTTAGTGTCTGTAGGTTGAATGAGTCCTCAAAATCACTTTCCTCAGAATCCTCTGTAACTGTCACGACTTTCTCGGTGTGAGGTTGCACTTCATGTTAGTAGTCTCTGACTTAAGAGTTACTGTCTTGAAAGAAGATTTCCAGACATGATTTCATCTTTTTATTGACACGATCATACCATGGTTCAGGTAGGCCGCAGAAAGGGAAGTCTTCACCCTCTTTAATAAAACTTCCGTTTAAAGAGTCTCTTGGAACGGTCCTTTCTTCTTCTAATATTCTTTTCGATCGTTGTCACTGGATTACTTTGAGTTCTTTTGGTGAGGACTATTAACCTAGTCCACAAGGGGGAAAGGCCTCCTTCAGGACTATGGGCTCAAGGATCCCTTGTTAGTGTTTCCCTAGCCCCATTCTGGGTATAGAGTGCATCTTCTTGAACATATGAATCACGTAGACTTTATCGTATGGGTTGTGTTCCAGACTTACTCGGTCTTTGAAATTATCTCCTACTGGAAGAGGAAGGGGTCAAATCTAAATTCAGAGAGGAGTATGTCATTCGTCCCATGTTGGATCTTCAATATCGGGTTATTAGTGCTGGCAGTGTCTAAACTGTCATCATCCCCAAGATGGGGATAACCTGGCCTTTGGCGAAGAACTTTAGTTTCTGATGAAGGGGAGAAGATACCCCTTGGATATTATGGAGACATGGATGGCCAAGGAGAAGGTTGAAATATGCATGTATGTTAATGACTTGAAACTCGGTGACAAGGTTGATATGGCCAACCCCTATTATGAGTTTTATGGACCTCATTACTTCTCGGTGGGTATTACCATAAACACGCACGACGGTAAAAGTGGGAGTGAGATCATTGACTTTAATCCCTATAAATTGAAGGTTCTAAGAGGATAAACATTGAGGGCATATCTATTATCTGAAAATCCCTTACTAATTCGTTTAATCAAAAGTTAAAACAGTTAAGAAGGGTCCGAATTGACTTCTTGTGGAAACTCTTTTAATAACACCAATGAAACCACAAGTTTTGTTAAAAATGTTTTTGAACAAGAAATTTCAGTTACTTGGAACCTTAAGTGTTTAAAAGAGATTTAAACACCTATAGCAGTGATAGCAAGAGTAAAGCGAGTATAAAAAACATTCACACATAAAACAATATTTTAACATGGTAAAACCCCTATTAAATAGGGGAAACATCCACGACTCCCTTTATGAAGTAAAACAAAAAAAATACTAGAATGATTTTTAGAGTACACGCAAACAACTTATTATCCAACCAAATCAGATCTAAAACTAAGTCAAGAAATTATACTAGCACTCCTAGTTTTTCTCTGACTTTTCTGGCTCTGATTGTTGTCTTTAACGTCCTCCAAAGATTAACTCCTTTGGCCCTTCTTTACATCAACTCTGATGATAAAAATATCTTTACCAACACAACTTTGGTGATGTTATGTGAAAGTGTAGTGATGTGATGTGCCTAACACATGCATGAAACTCACTCACACTTATACAGACGATATTCCTACAAATATAAAAATTTGTTCCAAAATGGCATGCAAGAGTCTGAATCAACTTTTCTTGAAAAACATATTTCATTTTAAGGTCAGATCAGAAAACAATCTTGCTATTAAAAAGAGCCAAGATCCTATATGTCTCACTCTTATTTATTTACAAATTTATTTCACAAAATGTGAAATATAAACGGGGAGACTTAAACATCTTTAGATCTAAAAAATTTGAAGTCTGTTTTTCAAAAAATCTTAAAAACAGAAAAAGAGATTTGTTGGGTAACAATTGATAATAACGCTTGAGAACACAAACCCAACAGAGAGATGATTTCTAATGAAGAAATCAGTCCTAATCAACTAAACGTGACTCTATCACCTTAGTTAGATCTACAAGTCTCCAATGAAGTGAGACGATATCTCAACTCAATGAAGATGTTGGATAAGAGATGTAAACCAGAGAGGATTTGAACCACGAACAAGTAAAACTCTTAAACTCTCAAAGAAATTTCTGGAAAAATTTAGCCAGAGTTTGGTTTAGGTTTTTCTTTTTCTCCCTGATTTTTTTCTCCCTTTTATTTTCTCTCAACTCTCAGACTCTTCAAAAGTTAGAAATGATTGATCCTAAGACTGTATATATAGTAGACGATGGAAGGATCTGGAATGAGGTTCGAAATCAAAGGCCAGGATTGATTCTACCAAATAGTTGTAAATCTTACGGACTACAATGCACCGCTTTTAAACGCCTTTAGACTGGAACAATTAGGTTAGACATGGATTGAGATAAAATGCATGCAGACCATTGATCAATTAAAACCAATGTTCCAGATTAACTCTTAGTTATGTGAGTGGGAGAAAACACAATATAAGTTGTCCTGTGTGCAACACGTGTATGGCGAAGATGAAGTTAAAAACGCGTGTTTTTTTTTATCTTTATAAATTCTCATTTTCCACTCCAAAAGTCTCTGCCGCTTTCGAATTCTACCTAAGGCAAAATTTAGGAACTTTGAATTATTATAAAATGGCCCAAACATTTTTAAAACCAAATTTTAAATGATTAAAAAATATATTTTAAATGTTTGAAAAATTCCTCAAAATTCTTAAAAAATAGTAGAAAATGATTTTAAGCCAATGTGAACACACACACACACACACACACCTCATACACAGAAAATGAAGAATAAATGCAGTCCTAGGTGTAGTGAGATTTTTGGCTACTACCTTTTCCAGTACTTGATAATTATTGATGTAGATCATGAAGAGGCATAAGGTTTAGTGTTCTAGAATATGATGACACAATTTTGTCTCTATTTCCAAACTAGACAAGCTCCTATATTTCAGACTCAAATGAGCCATATATATAGTGTGCTTCAATCTCCCCCTTTGGAAATATGAGACAAAATCTCCTTTGAGTCATCTAGGACTCGTTAGGATATAAAAAATAGAAAACCTTAATCCTATACAAAAAATTATATCTACTCCATATCCTAGAAAATAAAAAAAATACATAACTCAAGTAATTACAGACCAATACCCTAAAAATATCCAAATGCACATTATGGAACTGATTCCTGAAATAAAATAGCTAAGATCAAGCTTTTTAGTTGAAAAATATAATAAATGTCCAATATGGACTCAAATATTTCTCCCCCATTTTGTCTCAAATGGACAAAGGGAAAAACCACACAAGTGTACATCTGAAATAAGCATAGCTTCCCAAACTTATACAACAGACAAATAAATGAATCTCCTACATTTAATAGATATAAGAGGTGTTCTTTATCACTGATCTAAAAGCCATGCCTTATATACTCAGAGATTAATTATAAGCATGTAAATAACCAAAAGATATAGATTTAAGTGATGATATTCGAATCTGCCATAACCATTCCTATGGATTTCCTTAAGGATTCAAAACAACTGTGATCCAAAGGTTTTGTGAATAAATCTGCTAATTGAAGGTCAGTAGGTAAATAGTTAATTTTCAATTCCTTAAATTCAACTAACTCGTGTATAAAATGATGTCTAATTTTAATATGTTTGGTACATGAGTGTTAGACGAGATTTTTGGAAATGTTAATTGCACTATTATTGCCGCGATAGAGATGTAAGTTTTCTTCATTAATGCCATAATCTCTTAACATTTGTTTTATCCATAATAGTTGAGCTCAACAGCTTCCCGCGGCTATATATTTAGATACAGCTGCAGATAAGGAAGTATAATTTTATTTCTTACTATTCCACCCGAATAGGTTATTATCAATTGTAATACCCCTTATTTCTGTGTATTTCGAATTTAATTAATTGAGTAATTATATAGGAAATACGTTTTAAATTAAATTACATTTGTAGTGTAATTTAATATGATTTAATGATAATTATGATTATTAAGTGAATAAATAATAATTGTGATTATTGAATATTAATCGAGAGATAGACATTGATTAATATTATGATTCAAGTTTACTAAGTGTGAATAGTAAACGTTGATAGTTAATTTGTACGACATATCGAGTGCTATGGACGTACTTGATTTTTAGCTCACCTGAGTGTCTCGTGTAGACTAAATTGAGGATGAGATAGGAAATATATTTTTAGTGACTCAAATGATAATTTATATGTCACAGATGATTTCAAAAGGGTATAATTAGTCAAAATAGTATATCCGGGGGTACTAGTCGGGTATCGGGGCATTTTTGCGCTAAATCGGGACCGTACGGGGGCATTTAGTCTTTTGGCATATGGGAGTGAGAAGACCTACAAATTTTGGAGTGTTTTATTAGCTGATTAAAAGTGTGGTTAGGGTTAGAAACCTCATAACACAAAGATAATCCCCTAGAGAGAGAAGAGGGATTATTCTCAAGGCTAAAAAGGAAAATTATGGGAGATTTCAAGGAGTTCTTTCACCACAAGTGATTGAGGAAGGAAGATTGGAAGAGAAATAAAACCAAACTCGGAATCAGATCATCATCTAATCAAGGAAAGTGGTCATTTGCAAATTAGTTTGAGTTATAATATATGTGCGTAGGATTTCCAAATAAATTGATTTTGATAAATATTATTGGAGAAAAAGAATTAATTAATTGCATGTTTGGGTAGAAATATCATGTTGTTAGATTCATATCTGTAGAGGATTGAAAATAAGAGGAATCATGGTTTTTAGTATGAATTAAAAATCTGGTTTGATGATTGATAACATTGGAAGAACATGCCATATTAGGGTTCTTGAATTTTTAGAAGATTTAGATTATTCTAGGGTAAATTAGAAAGATTAATTATGTTTAATCCGTTGGAAATCATCCTAGCATGTGTAGGAATGGTTGGGTATCGTTAGTTATAAGTTTGGTGGATTATGATGTGAGTTAGATAATTTAATATGGTGGAAAAAGCATGAAGAAGAAGAAGAAGAAGAACTGCGTCTGTCACTCCTCGATCGATCGATGCTCAAGGTCGATCGATCGATCGAGGCTGATTTTGGGTTCTTTTGTTGGTTGAGTCCTATTAATTTACCGACGCTTGAGGGGAACCTTAGTGATGATATTATACCTATGTAGGGACTTAAAGAGTACTAGTAGGTGTATAGTGGGGGTCCGTTATAATCATTGAGTGCAAGATTTGAAATGATGGACTGGCGAGGGTAAACCGATCGAGTAGTGCATCGGAACTTTGGGATTTGAGTTACGGAGAGAGTAATGTCATTCCAAGGAGTATACCAGTAGGTTAGAGATAAATTAACTACTGAAATTAATAGAGGGGTAACTAGGGCCCTTGGAGTTGTGTGAATACTCAATTAAAATACGATAGTGAGATAAATTATAAATTAATAAGTACGCTAAATATTAAAGAGGAAATATTATGTACGAGCACTATTATTCGGTTGCGTGTATACCTACTCAATTATATAGATACTTAGGTGGAGAGAATACCTAAATTATAATTTCCTATATTAGGGTCGAGGTAGGATTCCGAACTAATATATGGAGATAGTAAGTTGGGGTCGTGACGAAAGAGTTCTAAACCAATCTATGTATAAACTTTCATTAGTGGGATCGAGGTGATTTTCCAAACCACAACTTGAAATGAACTTGGGGTCGAGGTGATATTCTGAACCAATCCTTTTACTTGGTGTCGATGGACCATTTCGAACCAAGAGTCCTTGATGTGTGTTAGGAGAACATATTAGTAATGAACGAATTTACAAGTATATATTGTGTGTGATATGTATAGTGTATTAATAATCTACTTATGCGAGTTAGTAGATAATGAGATGTCGTGAATACATCTAAAATCAAATTAAGTAGGGGAAGCTTAATTATAAATCAGTTAAAGATAACAAAGCGTGAACAATTATATAAGTATATAAATCATGAGATATGGTTACTATTACATACTAAGTGGGCGGTATGGGAGCTTAGTCGTGTAGATAAGTTCAATTGGATACTTTAGTCTAGTAAGCTTGGGTAGTACAGCTAGGTGGGCTAAGTACATGATATTAGGCATGCATTAGATGAGGGGTGAGTTAACTCAAGAGAGTGTTCGCAAATCTTAACATGTGTAATTAATAACTCATTTTACTTTGATAATCACTTGCCAAATATTTTTAAAATTCTTTGAGTACTAACTCTTTCTATTAAAATATTTTCAAAACCCTTTTAGGTGTCCAGCCAAAGGGATGCCAGACTTGAGGATTCAGTCCAGGGACTCGTAGCTGTAATATTATGGACGCTGGCAGGACCTTTCATAGACGTTTCATTCATTCAGATCTAGTGTAGGATCTTATTTTAGTACTCTCTATTGGGACATGTTATCCATTGTCACTATTTCAGATATTCAGTTTTGGATTGTGTTAGTTTTATTTAGCTGTTTTGGATTTTAGTCGAATGTTGACTCTGCAAGACTTTATTCTTTATATATTGGGTGGTGGTTTGAATTATATCATATTGTAATGTTTATTTATTATTTCCGCATGAGATATTAATTTGGGTTAATGAATGATAAAATTTGTCACCGGTCTAATTTTACTTAGGTGATTAGCAATTAAAAAGTTTTCGACAGTGATGCTAAGAATGAACCAATCGAAAAACCCTATTTTAATTTAATTTAGGACTGATAATTCGGGATTTAATTAGGCGGGGTGTCACAGATGTTATCGGAGCATGAGGTTCTAGTGTCCATAGGATCTGAGCAGCTTACTACGATTTCTGGGTTTCCTAATTTTGATATAGAGCCCTATTTTAGGACTTTTGTCTCATCTTTGCGTGCTTAAGATATCGTACTTCTGCTATTAGATTTTGTATAAACTTTGTACTTATACAATTCGATCTATTTTCAGATTCCATCGAGGAGACAACGAGCGAAGAGGGCCGAGGTCAGGGATGAGGTGAGGGAGATTCACCCGGAGCCACAAATACTACCACCACCATTCCCAACCGAGCTGATTTCTACCACTCAGTTGGCAGTGATAGTGGCTCAGGTAGTTGAGAGAGATATGAGGGCCATGGCAACCCATTTTCCTCATCCCCAGGCACAACCTCTAGTGGCACCAGCAGTTCAGGCCGTGGCAGGGCCACCTTTTTGGCAGCGAGTCAGAGAGAACTTTCAGAAGGGCCATCCGCCCGAGTTTTAAGGCAGTACTGGCGTGGTAGAGGCTTACGACTAGAAGAAGAATATTCAGTTCCATCTGCACATGATTGAATGTACCGAGATATAGAAGCAGAAGCTTACTACTTTTCGGCTATCAGGAGCAGCTTTACAGTGGTGGGAGTCAGTTACCACCGCAGATGAGAGGGACTTGATGATGATTTCTGAGTTTTAGGTGCGGTTTGACCGCAAGTACTTCCCGCCTGTATTAGAGTCAGAGATGAGGTAAAAATTTAGCAAAGTGGTTGAGGGAGATCGCTCGGTAGCTGACTATGAGGAGGAGTTCACCCGTCTGGATAACTTTGTGCCATGCGATGTGAGCAATGAGGAGCGAAAGAAGTCCAAGTTCATGAATGACTTGGCCTGGAGGATCAGGCAACATTTGATCGATAACCCAACACTGATGACGTATACAGACATTGTCAATGCCGCACTAGTGAACAATCAGGATCATTGCTTCCATACGAAGGGAAGCAAGAGGGGTGAGACTAGCCAGCCGGGCAAGGCAAATGGGGGTAGTGACAATAGCACACCACAGTAGACAATGGGTGAACAAGGGAAGGATTACCGACAGGGGAACTCGACCAAGAGGTTTAGGTATGGGAGACATTGTTCTGACAAGCAGGGATAAGAAGTTTCTCAGCAGCAGGTTCCTCAAGGTCGTCAGGGCCAAGGGAACTAAGGGGGAAGCCAGTAGGGCCAGCAGGGCAGAAACAGTTCCAAGGGAAGTGGTTCACAAGTGGCCAATAGGGTCACAAGAGTAGGATTTGTCTGCAAGGAGACAGGGCATGACAGCAGGGTGCCCAACAGGGGCAACAGTCTCCATTAGCCCTAGTACCAGCACAGGCCCCATAGCAGCAGCCGAGCCAGATACACTATAGGCGTATGTACAACGTTCGGGATATGCCTTTTCAGCCATCACCGTTGGTAGTTGCGGGTACATTTTCTATCCATGCGCATGAGGGTAGTATTTTATTTGACACGGATGTGACACTCTTTTATTGCCATTATATTTTCACTAGCAACTGGTCCTTTTGAGATAGCCGACACTCATCTTATATGCATGGCGTCACCAATGGGTAGTGATCTGTAGGGGTGTGGACATTATGATCGGGAGATTGAGTCTAGCGACAGACGTTCTAGTGTTAGATATTGAGGGTTATGACGTCATCCCAAGCATGGATTGGTTGGCGGGTCATAGGGCAATGGTAGATTATTATGAGAGGATGATCATTTTTGCCATTTCAAGATAGGATATGTTCCTAGTGGTGATGCCTCTTCCCGAGGGAGGATCGTACACTCACTTATATTACATTGAGGAGGAGACCTCATAGGAGGTGGTCGTTTCTGTGGACTCAATCCCAGTCGTGAGGGATTTCAAGGATGTCTTCCAGGAGATATCAGGGTTACCACCCAACAGAGAGATTGAGTTTCTTATCGACTTAGCACCAGGGACGAGACTGATTGCCCGAGAACTGTATCGCATGGCGCCTTCAGAAATGCAAGAGTTTAGAGAGAAGATTCAACAACTCTTGGGACGGGGTTTCATTCGACGGAGTACATCGTCGTGGGGTACGCCAGTGCTATTTATGAAGAAAAGGGATGGTTTGCTTCATTTTTGTGTAGACTACAAGGAGTTGAACAAGGTGAGGATACATAATAAGTATCCATTACCTAGTATTACGACTTATTTGATCAATTGAGAGGGGATGCATACTTCTCAAAGATTGATTTGAGGTCAGGTTACCATCAGTTGTGCATTCGAGAGGACGATGTGCCTAAGAATACTTTCTTATTATGATACGGATCATACGAGTTCATAGTGATGCCATTTGGTCTCACTAATGCGCCTGCAGGGTTTGTGGACCTCATGAACAGGGTATTCAGAGAGTTTTTATACCAGTCTGTGATCGTGTTCATCGATGATATTCTGTTTTACTCTCGCACGGAGAAGGAGCACACCGAGCACTTACGCATATTTCTTCAGATGTTACGGGATCATCAGTTGTATGCCAGATTTGAGAAGTGTGGATTTTAGCTTTGAGAAGTTCAATTTTTTGGCCACATTGTGTCCGATAGAGGCATTATTGTTGATCCAAGTAAGGTATCAGCGGTAAGGGAGTGGAGACAGCCCACGACACCGATCGAGGTTTGAAGCTTTTTAGGGTTGGACGGTTACTATCGTTGCTTCATCAAGGGATTCTCTAAGATTGTTGGTCTTTTAATGAACTTGACTCAAAAGGTAGTACCATTCGTGTGGAGTGACTACTGTCAGTTAGCGTTTGATGAGCAAAAGTACAAGTTGACATCAACACCCGTACCTGCATTGCTTAGGAGTGGATTAGAGTACCAGGTCTATATTGACGCATCCTTGCAGGGACTTGAGGGTGTGTTACAGCAAGAGGATAGGGCTATAGCTTATGCGTCTCAAAAGCTGAAGCCACATGAGAAGAATTACTCCACCCACGACCTTGAGTTGTCAACGATTATCTTTGCTTTGAGGATATGGAGATATTATCTTTTGGCAGAACAATTTTCTTTGTTTATGGATCATAAGTCACTTCATTATCTCTTCACACAGAAGGATATGAACATGAGACAAAGGAGGTGGATCAAATTCGTGAAGGATTACTAGTTTGATATACAGTATCATCCCGGTAAGGCTAACGTGGTTGCAGATGCATTGAGCCAAAGACCTACAAGAGAGTTAGCAGAGGTTTGAAAAGCGGATAAGGTAGCTAAAGAATACATGGACGTTTTAGCTATCACTCCCGAGAGTGTTATGCGGATGGTAAGGGAACAGGCAGAGGACCCGTTCTGTTAGGACAAAGTATGACAAATACTAGCCGAGGGGGCAGATTCCTACTCCATCAGCTCTGAGGGTGGACTAAGGTTCAATGGGAGACTGGTAGTATCCGGTGATAAAGAACTAAGGCATACAGTCATGACAGAGTCGCACGGGTCGAGATTTACGGTACATCCCGATGGGGATAAGATGTACCAAGATATGCGACGACGGTATTGGTGGTCGGGTATGAAGAGAGAAATATGAGAGTTTGTCTCGAAGTGTGTTACGTGTCAGCTTGTGAAAGTTGACCATCAGAGACCTTTAGGGATGCTAAAACCACTGGATATTCTTGTGTGGAAATGGGAGAGTATTTCGATGAACTTTATTACTGGACTTCAGACATCGCAGAGGGGTCACGATTCCATATGGGTGATAGTGGATCGACTGACCAAGGTAGCTCATTTCTTGTCGATTCATATTGATTTTGATATGATGCAGTACGCATAGCTATTCATGTCAGAAATAATTAAGTTGCACGGGGTTCCTATTAATATTTTGTCTGACAGAGACAAAATATTTGTGTCGCATTTCTGGCAGAGTTTTCAGGAAGTCATGGGCACAGACTTCCGGTTGAGTATGACGTATCACCCGCAGACAGACGGGCAGACTGAGAGGATAAATCAGATGCTTGAGGATATGTTGAGGATGTGTATCCTAGATTTTGGGGGAAGTTGGGAGTGATATATGTTCCATTGGTAGAGTTTGCGTATAACAACTCTTACCAATTCACTATAGGTATGGCTCCATTCGAGGCACTTTATGGGAGGCCTTGTCGGTCGCCTGTCTGCTGGTTAGAGGTGAGGGACAACAAGCTATTAGGGACGGAGATAATACAGTAGACTTCTGCCAAGATAGAGTTGATTCGGGAACGTATTCGAATAGCCCAGGATAGGTAGAAGAGTTATGCTGATGCCGGTAAGAGACACTGTTGCTAGAGGTGGGCGACCAGGTGTTGATTCGGGTACCTCCTATGAAGGGGATTATGAGGTTCGACAATAAGGGAAAGTTAGCGTCGAGATATGTGGGACATTTTACTATTATTGAGAGGGTAGGACCGGTAGCATACATTTTGGGACTTCCAGAGCATCTTCAGCGGATACACGACGTGTTCCATATGGCGTCACTGAAGAAATACAGGAGGAGCGAGAGAGACTTATGGCACATTCCACTTGAGGATATTGATTTACATCCAGGTGTCTCGTATGAGGAGAGACCCGTGGCTATTCTGGATCATAGCGAGCGTAAGCTTTGATCCATTGTGGTACCATTAGTGCGAGTGCAGTGGGGACACCACAATGTTTGCGAGTCAGCATGGGAGCGGGAGGAGGACATGCGAGAGCAGTATCCAGAGTTATTCATCGCAGGTATATCCTAATTTTGAGGACAAAATTCATTTATAAGGGGGGAAGTATGTAATACCCCGTATTTCTGTGTATTTATAATTTAATTAATTGAGTAAATAAATAGAAAATACCTTTTAATTTAAATTACGTGAGTAGAGTAATTTAATATGATTTAATGATAATTATGATTATTAAGTGAATAAATAATAATTGTGATTATTGAATATTAATCGAGAGATAGACATTGATTAACATTATGATTCAAATTTACTAAGTGTGAATAGTAAATGTTGATAGTTAATTTGTACGACATAGCGAGTGATATGGAGGTACTTGATTTTTATCTCACCCGAGTGTCGCGTGTAGAATAAATTGAGGATGAGATAGAAAATATATTTTTAGTGACTCAAATGATAATTTAGAGGTCGCACATGATTTTGAAAGGGTTGAATTAGTCAAAATAGTAAACTCGGGGGTACTAGTCGGGCATCGGGGCATTTTTGGGCTAAACTGGGATCGTACGTGGGCGTTTTAGTCTTTTGGCATGTGGGGGTGAGAAGATCTACGAATTTTGGAGTGTTTTATCAGCTGATTAAAAGTGTGGTTAGGGTTAGAAACCTCATAACATAAAGATAAGCCATTAGAGAAAGAAGAGAGATTATTCTCAAGGCTAAAAAGGAAAATTGTGGGAGATTTCAAGGAGTTCTTCACCACAAGTGATTGTGGAAGGAAGATTGGAAGAGAAAGAAACCCAACACCTTCTGTAAACTCGGAATCAGATCATCATCTAATCAAGGCAAGTGGTTATTTGAAAATTATTTTGAGTTATAATATCCATGCGTAGGATTTCCAAATAAATTGATTTTGATAAATATTCTTGGAGAAAAATAATTGATTAATTGCATGTTTGGGTAAAAATATCATGTTGTTAGATTCATATCTGTAGAGGATTGAAAATCATAGGAATCATGGTTGTTAGTAGGAATTAAAAATCTAGTTTGATGAATGAAAATATGAGAACAACATGTCATATTAGGGTTCTTGAATAATTAGAAGATTTAGATTATTCTGGGGTAAATTGGAAGGATTAATTATGTTTAATCCGTTGGAAATCATCCTAGCATGTGTAGGAATGGTTGGATATCATTAGTTAAAATTTTGGTGGATTATCATGTGAGATAGATAATTGAATGTGGTGGAAAACGCATGAAGAAGAAGAATAACTGCATCTGTCACTGCTCAAGGTTGATCGACCGATCGAGGCTGATTTTGGGTTCTTTTGTTGGTTGAGTCTTATTCATTTATCGACGCTTGAGGGGAACCATAGTGATGATATTATGCCTATGCAGTTACTTATAGAGTACTAGTAGGTGTATAGTGGGGGTACGTTATAATCATTGAGTGCAAGATTTGAAGTGATGGACCAACGAGGGTAAACCGATCGAGTAGTGCATCGGGAATTTGGGTATTGAGTTACGGAGAGAGTAACGTCATTCTAAGGAGTATACTAGTAGGATAGAGATAGATTAACTACTGAAATGAATATAGGGGTACCTAGGGCCCTTAGAGTTGTGTGAATACTCAATTAAAATACGATATTGAGATAAATCATAAATTAATAAGTACGGTGAATATTAAAGAGGAAATATTATGTACGAGCACTATTATTAGGTTGCGTGTATAACTACCAAATTATATAGATACTTAGGTGGAGAAAATACCTAAAGTATTATTGCCTATATTAGGGTCGAGGTAGGATTCCGAACAAATATATTGAAATATAAGTTGGGGTCATGACGAAAGAGTTCCAAACCAATCTATGTATAAACTTTCATTAGTAAGGTGGAGGTGATTTTCCAAACCACTACATGAAATGAACTTGGGGTCGAGGTGACATTTTGAACCAATCCTTTTACTTGGTGTTGATGGACCGTTCCGAACCAAGAGTCCTTGATGTGTGTTAGGAGTACATATTAGTAATGAATGAATTTATAAGTATATATTGTGTGTGAAATGTATACTGTATTAATAATCCACTTATGCGAGTTAGTAGATAATGAGATGGCATGAATACATCTAAAAGAAAATTAAGTAGGGGAAAATTAATTATAAATCAGTTAAAGATAAAAAAGTGTGAATAGTTACCTAATTATATAAATCATGAGATATGGTTACTATTCCATACTAAGTGGGCGATATGGGAACTTAGTCACAGAGATAAGTTCAGTTGGATACTTTAGTCTAGTTATCTTGGGTAGTACAGCTAGGTGGGCTAAGTACATGACGTTAGGCGTGCACTAGATGAGGGGTGAAGTAACTCGTGCGCAAATATTAACATGTGTAATCAATAACTCATTTTACTGTGATAATCACTTGCTAAATATTTTCAAAATGTTTTAAGTACTAACTCTTCCTATTAAAATATTTTCAAGGCCCTTTTAGGTATCCAGCCACAGGGACGCCAGACTTGAGGATTCAGTCCAGGGACTCGCAGCTGCAACATTATGGAGGCTAGCAAGACCTTGCATAGACGATTCATTCATTCCGATGTAGTGTAGGATCTTATTTTAGTACTCTCTATTGGGACATGTTGTCCATTGTCACTATTTCAGATATTCAGTTTTGGATTATGTTTGTTTTATTTAGCAGTTTTGGATTTTAGCCAAATGTTGACTCGACAAGAATTTATTCTTTATATATTGTGTCGTGGTTTGAATTATAGTATATTGTGAATGTTTATTTATTATTTTCGCATGAGATATTAATTTGGGTTAATGAAAGATAAAATTTGGCTCCGTTCTAATTTCACTTAGGTGATTAGTAATTAAAAAGTTTTTGACAGTGATGCTAAGAATGAACCAACTGAGAAAACCTATTTTAATTTAATTTAGGACTGATCACCCATAATTTTATTAGGCGGGGTGTCACACCATTGTAGTAACATGTTGCTGACGTGCTTTTAGTATCATCGGAACTTCCAGCCCAATCAACGTTAGTGTATCCTATTATCGTATGGGATGTGTCATTTGTGTACGAAAGTCCTAAGTTGAGAGTTCCTTTTACATATTTTATAACTCTCTTGACGCATAGTAAATTACTCTCTTTAGGGGGCATTTTGATATCGAGCACACACACAGACAACATACATAATGTCAGGGCGTGATACAGTTAGACATTGAAGGCTTCCTATCATGTTACGATACAGTGTAGGATCGATGAATTTCCCATGTTCATCTTTAGATAATTTTACTGAAGTACTTATGGGTGTCCTAGCATCTTTGGCATTTTCTAAGCCAAACTTCTTTACTATCTCTAGGGCATATTTGGATTGCGATATATTTAAACCTTCTGAATTTTGTTTTACCTGAAGTCCTAAAAATAATTATAACTCCCCTATAAGAGATATTTGAAACTCCCCGTGCATATCTTTAGAAAAAAAATTAACCTCATACGGGGAGGTAGATCCAAAAATAATGTCGTCTACATACACTCGGGCTCTTATAACATTTTCGTAAAAATGTTTGACAAACAGAGTTAAGTTATTCCCACCTCTCTTAAAACCTTTATTTAAGAGAAAAGTAGACAATCGTTCATACCAACTGCGAGGGGCTTGTTTTAACCCATTTAACGCCTTTTTCAGATGATAGACGTGATTTGGATGGTGAGGGTAAATAAAACCTTTACGTTGTTCTACATAGGTCTCTTCGGTTAAAATACCATTAAGGAATGCAGACTTTACATCCATTTGATATAAAGTGAATTTTAGAGACACGCAATATTGAGAAGAAGACGAACAGATTCGAGACATGTTACGGGGGCAAAAGTTTCTTCGAAATCTATTCCTTCAATTTGAGAATAACCCTGGGCCACAAGTCTTGCTTTGTTTCTAACTACCATCCCTATTTAAAAAGTTTCATTTTTAAAAATCCATTTAGTGCCAGTAACCTATTTATTTTCTGGTCTAGGAAAAAGATACCATACGGCATGAGTTTTAAATTGAATAAGTTTCTCTTGCATATCACCTATCCAATAGGAATCATTTAATGCTTCATTCACATTCTTTGGTTCTATTAAAGATACAAAGCATTCGAAATGAGCGGTATTACATAATTGGGATCTTGTTCGAACAGGCTCTTCTGGGTTACCGACCACATTATCTAGGGGATGATCCTTAAAAACCCAATTTGGCACTTTAGGGGTCTCATTTGGTAGGGACTTAGCTATGTCTCAAGATTCGTGGTTAGAATGGTTTTTTGACTCACCAATTATAGTTGGTCCTCTGCTCTTATTATCTGCATTGGTGTCACTCACTACTAAATTGATAGATTCCATTAAGGTTTTGGTAAGAAGATTGTAGACACGGTAGGCTTTGCTATTTGGATAATGACCTAAGAAAACTACTTTATCACCTTTGTTTTTTAATTTAGACAAATTTTCTCTGTCCTTGCATACGTAACATATACTACCAAAGGTCCTAAAATATTTTAGGTTAGGTTTTTTCCCATACCAAAGTTCGTAAGGTGTATGCTTGGTATTCTTCCTAAGGTATATTCTATTGATTATATAAAAAAATATACGAACAACTTAAACCCAAAAATATTTAGGTAAATCCTTTGCGTGGATCATAACACGAGCCATCTCCTGAAAAGTATGATTTTTACGCTAAGCTATCCCATTTTGTTTAGGCGTTTTAGGGGCACTAAATTCTTGTTTGTAACCATTGTAGTCACAATATTCGATAACTCCTAAATTTGTAAACCCACCTCCTATATCACTACGAATTCTATTTACTTGGGAGTCCTTTTCATTACTATAAGGACATCCTTAAGAGTTGGTAAACCTTTTTCTTGGGGTGTCCCTTTACCTATGATCAGGGCCGATACTCCATCTCCAAACAAAACTTTTCCTCCTAAGAAGATAGTTCTATTGGTTAGTTTAGTCTCATCCCCGGTCATATGTTTAGAATAACCTGAGTCCAAATACCATCCACATGAAGTGTGTTCAGCTTTTAAAGAACTGATGACAATATTATACTTCATATGGGGTATTAGTTCATCTTTCCTAACCTAAATTGCCCGAGTTAAAAAAAATTTGCTCATATTTGCTCGAATATGATAAAATTTGTGAGCATCATATTTTTCTTTAAAATATTTTTGCGCATTAAATTGATTTTTGTAAGATTGTGGAGCATTTGGTTTAGTCATGAATCTAGGTTCCTTTCTCTTGGACTTTCTTTTGGTGTTAGATCGTTTCTTCCTATTTCGATAGTTAGAGTTCTTATCATACTGTCTAAGAAGGACGTAGTTATTCCTAGTCTGTCTAGGATTGTTAAAATTTCTATACACAGGAGTGTATGAAAAGGATTGGTATAGACGCTTTTGAAAACAGGTTTCAAGTGAATGTCCATAGACATCACAATAGGATAAGTAAAGGTGGCTGGAAGGTTTCTTATTATCTCTAAGGCCTTTAAAGATGGGTTTTTCTAAGTGTGGGGTTTTAGTCCTATGTCTCACATAGACAGGTTGGAATGAGGACTCTCCTTTCCGTATGTGTGTGTGTGTGTGTGGGAGGGGGGGGGGGGGGGTAGACGTATTTAGCCTTAGATTCAACATTTGCCTTAGAATTACTACTACTTCCAATGTTTATTCCTTTATATTTTTTTTTTATCAAAATCAACTTTTATAGACTGAAAATCTGGACAAGTTTCCATAGGCCTTTTTCCTCCTGACATAAATTTGATGGTTTGTAAATATTTAGTTTGTGTGTCAGTGTTAAATCCTATTCCAGTTCTATCCTCAGAATCGGTTTTACTTAGAATTATTTTCATATGTTGCAAACTTTTTGAATACTGTTGAAGCCTTTTCTTTTGCTTGTTCCAATTCTAACAACGTGGCCTTGTATTTCTTTTCCAGAATATCATTGGATTCAGAAAGATCCTTGATTTTTTCAGAAAAATCCTTAGTTTGTGTTTCATGGGCTAGACATTGATTAGTGTAATCTTTAGCATTTTGTTTAACCACAAGAGTAAGAGATTCTATCTTTTCAGTCACGTCTGTAATGGTTCTTTCTAATCTAGTTCTCTTCCTAAGCATCTTAGTGTACAGTGTGTGGATGTATGCAAGGTCATCATTATCGGACTCACTACATGTGGTGGGTGATTTTTCCCCTATCGATTCATTTTTTGAACTCACACACACATTCAGTTCGTCATTCATATGATTCCTTTGACTCACACACACGGCAGTAGAGCTACTATTATCAGTATAACTATTACAAGCATTCTCAGGACACAAAGCAAATAAACCATTAACAAGCACAATCAAAGCATTATTAAGAAGACTCTCATCAGTATTATCTTCAGAATATACTATCTTTGCAAAAAATGACATACATAGGTCATATATGTTAGATGATTCAGGCTCATCATCATCTGAATCGCTTGAATCATCCCATGTTTTGCACAAATTGGCCTTATTATGTTTTTTCAGGTTGACCCTACATTTAATGGCAATGGGACCTATTTTACCACATCTAAAACATTCAGACTTTCTATGGTCTTTGTTAGGTCTGTGATTGTTATTGTTGTGTTTCTCTAATTTCCTCTCATGAGGTCTGTTATTGGATTGATTTGAGTAAGTAGCCTTTCATTATTTAGCAGTAACATTATTTCTAAACTTAAGTATTTTTTTAAAGTGTTTAGACATGAAGGCTATTTGGTTATCCAAATCATCCAAGTCACAGTCATCATCAGATGGCATATCAAGATAGGCATCACTTTGGATTGAAACATAACATTGGGACTACTGATTTTCGTATGACTTCCAAGAATTTGCTTCTTATAATCCAATTGCATTTCCATAGTTCTTAATTTGCTATTGAGGAGTTCAAGGGTAAGATTTGGATCTTCCATTTCCTAAATTTCATATCTTTTACTGTCAAATTTATGTGGAAGTGACCTTAAGATTTTAGAGACAATTTATTTTCTGTCATAGACAATGCCATTTGCATGTAATTTTGTTATGACATCACTTAGTTTGATATAAAAATCATCGAAGGTCTCAGTCTCTCTCATAACCAGGGTGTTATATTGTTGAATGAGCATTTGAGTCTTGGCAGCCTTAACACTTGTATCGCCTTCATGGGCTATGACCAACGTGTCCTAAGCTTCCTTAGAAGTGATACATAGAGATATTATTTTGAACTCATGCTCATTTACAGACATGAATATTAAATTCTTGCCTTTATTATTGCAGAGGGAGGCCTGTTTCTCCTCTTTAGTAAATTCAGTGGGAGTTTTTTTATTCTTATTTCACTGCCTGTTTAGTAGGGTGCGAGTAGCCATTTTCTATGGCATCCCAGACTTCATCTCCCAGTGTTCCTTGGATGAAGTCAAGCATCCTTACTTTCCAGTAAGGGATATTGTATCCATCTAAGAGGGGAGGTCGGGATAAATTTCCCAGTCTCTCAAATATCTCGTCCATGAGGTGTTTTTAAAACAGTTTCAAAAAACACAGGATTTTGAACAGTTGTTTCAGAAAAACAAGAACCGACTCTGATACCAATTGAAAATCCCTTACTAAATCATTTAATTAAAAGTTAAAACAGTTAAGAAGGGTCCGAATTGTTCTCTTGAGGAAACTCTTTTAATAACACCAATGAAACCACAAGTTTTGTTAAAAATATTTTTGAACAAGAAATTTCAGTTACTTGGAACCTTAAGTGTTTAAAAGAAATTTAAACACCTATAGCAGTGATAGCAAGTATAAAAAAAATTCACACAAAAGACAATATTTTAACGTGGTAAAACCCTTATTAAACAGGGGAAACATCCACGACTCCCTCTACGGAGTAAAACAAAAAAAAACTAGGATGTGTTTTAGAGTACAAGCAAGCAACTTATTATCCAACCAAATCAGACCTAAAATGAAGTCAAGAAATTATACTAGTACTCTTAGTTTTTCTCTGACTTTTCTGGCTCTGATTGTTGTCTTTAACGTCTCCCAAAGCTTAACTCCTTTGCTCCTTCTTTACGTCGACTCTGATGGTAAAAATCTCTTTACCAACACAACTTTAGTGATGTTGTGTGAAAGTGTTGTGATATGATGTGCCTAAACATGCATGAAACTCACTCGCACTTATACAAACGATATTCCTACAAATATAATTTTTTTTTTCTAAAATGACATGCAAGAGTCTGAATCAACTTTTCTTGAAAAATAGTCTTCATTTTAAGGTCATATCAGAAAATAATCTTGCTATTAAAAAGAGCCAAGATCCTATATGTCTCACTCTTATGCATTGCAAAGTTATTTCACAAAATGTGAACTATAAACTGGGAGACATAAACATTTTTAGATCTGAAAAATTTTAAGTCTTTTTTTTAAAAAATCTTGAAAACATAAAAAGAGATTTATTGGGAAAAAATTGATAAATACGTTGGAGAACACAAACCCAACAGAGAGATGATTTCTAATAAAGAAATCAGTCCTAATCAACTAAACGTGACTCTATCACCTTAGTTAGATCTACAAGTCTCAAATGAATTGAGACGAGATCTCAACTCAGTGAAGATGTTGGACAAGAGATGCAAACCAGAGAGTATTTGAACCCCGAACATGTAAAACTCTCATACTCTTACAGAAATTTTTGGAAAATTTTGGCCAGAGTTTGGTTTAGGTTTTTGTTTGTCTCTCTGATTTTTTTCTTTCTTCTTTCTCTCTTTTATTTTCTCCCAACTCCCAGATTCTCCAAAAGTTAGAAACGATTGACCCTAAGGCTGTATATATAGTGGATGATGGAAGGATCTGGAATGAGGATCGAAATCAAAGGCCAGGATTGATTCTACCAAACATTTATAAATCTTATGGTCTAAAATGTACCACTTTTAAACGCCTTCAGACTGTCTCAATTAGGTTAGAAATGGGTTGAGATAAAATGCATGCAGGCCATTAATGAATTTAACCAACGTTCGAGATTAACTCTTAGTTATGTGAGTGGGAGAAAAAATAATCTAAGTTGTCCTATGTGCAACACGTGTATGGCGAAGATCAACTTAAAAAAGCATGTTTTTTTTTATCTTTATAAAATATCATTTTCCACCCCAAAAGTCTACCGCTTCGGATTCTACTCAAGGCAAAATTTAGGAACTTTGAATTATTATATAATGCCCCGAACATAGGTTTTAAATGTTTGAAAAATTCCTCAAAATTCCTAAAAAGTAGTAGAAGATGATTTTAAGCCAATGTGAATACACACACACCTCATTCACACAAAATGCATAATAAAAGCAGTACTAGGTGTAATGAGTTGTGTTGGTCACTAACTTTTCTACTCCTTGATAATTGTTGATGTTGATAATGAAGAGGCATGAGGTTTAGGGTTCTAGAATAAGATGACAAAATTTTGTCTCTATTTCCAAACTAGACAAGCTCCTTTATTTTTTACTCAAGTGAGTCATATATATGGTGTGATTTATTATTAATAAGTGAGAGTATCACTGTCTTTCCTAATACTTCAACGGAGATGTTGAGGGCATAATTATGGTCGGGGCCGATCTTTAGTATCTCTACTTCGGAAAAAGAGAGGAGCCTGGAAGAGGTTGAGGACCCAGCCATATTTACAAATTCTTTAGGAGTGGTGGAGGGAGGGACTATAGGTCCGATAAGGAGTTTTATCATAAATTTCTGGTGCAGATGTGAGGACATGAAAATCCTCCCATAAGGTGATGTTTCTTTGGGTTTTCTTGAGCTGGTCATCTCTGGCATGAGATGTTCTTCAACAACTCCCTTTCCTTTATCTGTCTCGATCACATAAGGAATTGGATATTTGTAGTGTCTCCCCTGATTATGTGATTTACTGTGGTAGGGAAGAGCAATAACCTTGTATCTTCATCTATTTCTGGCTGAATGGCCACCTTACTGATTTTTGCCAATAGGTCTTTGAAGGATATCATTCCACATAGACTGGCTATTAAATTAGTTTCTTCCCGACTGGGTTCATCATCTGAACTCTCAAAGTCATCACCCCATTCGTTGGAGACTATGTTTTCGTGCTAAGAGATATAAATACATTCAATAACCTTTATAGATTCATCATACAAATCTTCCCACTCAGCGGGGAGGTATAGGAGTAAAGGGACCAACCATCCCTGAAGCTTCAAAGAGGTGAGTAGCTCATCAATGCTATAAATTTCACTTGTATGTCAAAATGCAATGGCTATTATATGTACCACATAGTCAAGACTGAGTTTTTCAATAGGTACCACCCATTCATTTGATTCTCGAGCCTATTTTCGGGCTTACATGAGCAAGCCATTGAATTTACGATAATCGACAGTCATCTCGATGGGTAATTTCAGCGAAATCTCCAAGAGTTGGTTCAATACAGCTGGTAACTGCATATCTTTTCCTTTAGACTGGGTATGAACGATAATACATGCCCTTGTAAGGAATGACAAAGCTTGATCGGTGAAGCAGGTAGGGTGAAGGTAAAAATACGGGTAAACCTTGAGTGGTTTGGGTGAGATTATGGGTATTGTGGATGCTTTCCTAGTCATAATTTGAGCAGATGGACCAAATTTTGGATCACTCTCTAAAAATATGGCATTTGTATGGATTCGAAGTGGGTTATGAGTGGTACTGGGTTTAGGATTGGCTGGTATGGAGATAATATCCCGATTAATTAAACCTTGTATCACATTTCGAAGGTGAAAGCATTGGTCAATAGTATGGCCATCAGGCTAGTGGAAATCACAACGGGCATTGACTTTGAAGTTTTTAGGGAGTGGATTTGTTAATGGACGAGGGTCCAAGGGTTTGATGAGGTTTCGATTCAACAGGGCTTGGTAGACATGGGACAGGGGAGCATGAAGCTTAGTGTGCTCTTTCATGGCAGGGTTGGGGTGACTTTTAGGTTCCCAATAGGTAGTAGGTTGGAGTGACTTTTCGGTTCCCAAGAGGTATTAGGTTCAATACAGGGGACTTCTCATACTTTTACGGAGTGAATTGTTCGGTCACTTTCTTTGGCTTAGATTCGACTTTTATAATGCCTTCCTGAATTTCTACACTAGCCTCTCGAAGGGCTTTGGAGTGTGGGTAGTACTGTCCTCCCATGGATGCTCGGATATGAGGCAAGAAGTTCTTCTTCACGATATTGACTTGTTCTTCCTCCACTACAAGAAAAATGGGTATTAGGGACGGTAAAAATCCGTCTCTAAAAGTACAAAACCGTCTCGAAAGAGTATTTGGAACAAATTTGCAACGGTAAAAATCCGTCCCTTATACTAGGCGTCGCAAATATTTTGGGGATGGATTTTACCTTCCTAAATGTTAATTCATGGACGTTCTACATTTGGCATTAGGGACGGATTTTTTCATCCCAAAAGGTCTTCCTGTGAAAAAATTCCCACTCCCGCGAGTAGTATTAGGGACAGTTTATCCGTCCTTAATTCTACTCAGATTCTGACAGGCCCAATTAGGACGGCTTAGAACCATCCCAATTGATAACCCAATTAGGACGATAGAGCCGTCCCAAAATGTATTCTCAATTAATACAAAATGGGTATTAGGGACGGACTATAACCGTCCCTAAAGGTATTCTCAACTAATAAAAAAATGTCATAAACAATTATATTATAATATGCTTTATGCTACAATAATAAATGACGTGTAATTGTCCAATCATAAACGCAATATATCAACTGCATTAATTGAAACACGTATCCAATAATAATTTCTTTCATTAAACTACATTTAAGTCGAAATATTTAAATGAGTACAAAATCATCCTAATTAATAAGAAATACAATTGTCAAAAGAAAAGTCATCCCTAAATTAAGATGATAAATATAGTTGTCATGCTCCAAAAACTTCTTTCAGTGTCACAGATAGTAGACACGCTAAGAAAACATGTATATTCAACTTCTTCTGGACAACCTGCAATCAATAAATAATCATTTTATCAAAATAATATTATGGTAAAATGAAATATCCAAATATATTAGCTAATCGTATCAACAACTTTTTATAATTTTTAAAAAAATTCGAGAGATTTTCCTTTGTTTATACATGAAAACCAACCAGTTTGATTAACACAAATGCCCGCACGTCCATAAAAAATTGAAAATAACAATCTCGCATATAAAAAACTCCTTACAATTTAAAAAAATTCGACAGAGTCTTCTTTGTTTATACATGAAAACCAACCTGTTTAATCAAAATAAAAGCTCACACGGCCATAAAAAATTGAAAACAACAATCTCGCATATCAACAATTTTTTTTAAAAATCGGTAGAGTCTTCTTTGTTTATACATAAAAACCAACCTGTTTAATCAACACAAAAGCCCGCACGACCGAAAAAAAATTGAAAATAATATCGCATATCAACAATAATAAATAAAAGTCTACCTGGATCAATCCATTGATTTCTTCATGTGTTCCACGTGAATAAAATATTACGCAGAAATATTAACTTGTAAAAAAATATAAGACACAAAACAAAAAAGATATCGGTAATCAAATAATCTTTAAACTTCAAACTCGGAGTTCAGAGACTACGCGATCGGTTCGTACGAGTTACATTGGTCCCGTGCGAGGTGCTCGTTTTGTCATTGTTTTACATTTTCACCCTTTGACGCCGTGTTTTTAAGCCTAAGTCTAAATTTTTGCAAATTCAAACCGGAAGTTTGGTGACTATGCGGTTGGTTCATACGAGTTACATTGGTCCCATGCGAGGTACTCGTGCCTTTTACGGGACCGTTTTGTGGTTGTTTTACTATTTCACCTGTTGACAACATGTTTTAAGCCTAAGTCTAACCGTTTGCGAATTCTCTTCGTATACTCTTACAGGTAGTAGGGTGACTATGAGTTTGGTTTGTACGAGTTACGTTGGTCCCGTGCGAGGTGCTCGTACCTCTTACGGGATCATTTTGTGGTTGTTTTACATTTTCACCCGTTGACGGCATGTTTTTAAGCATAATTCTAACTGTTTGCAAATTCTCATCGTATACTCAAATGGGGAGTATGGTGACTGCGCGGTTAGTTCGTACGAGTTATATTGGTCCTGTGCGAGGTGCTCGTGCCTCTTACGGTACTGTTTTGGGGTTATTCTACGTTTTCACTCTTTGACGCTATGTTTTTAAGCCTAAGCTAAATTGTTGTAAATTCTCGTCGTATATACTCAAATCGGGAGTCCCGTGACTATGAAACCGGTTTATACGAGTTATATTGGTTCCATACGAGGTGCTCGTGCCTATTACGGGATTGTTTTGTGGTTGTTGTAAGCATAATTTACGTTTTCCCTTAAAAATAAAGATCATGGATGAGTGTTTTAAACCAACTTTTACCATCTCCATTATGCAGTAGAACATTTATATTTCCTCTCCCTATTTGTACAAACCCTAGCCCCTATTTTATTCAATGTTTAACCTTAGATTTGGAGGCCTATTTGGGGTTATCTCGTGTTGGGGCTAGAACGTGTTTTAATTATTTTCGCAAGAGGAACGTGTTGGTGCGGTCAGATTTAGAGGCTGAATTAAAATGGCGATTCATGTGATGATTTTGTGGTACGGGACTTACACATTATGCTCCAAAATTTTCTCAAGAGTATTATGTTTGTATTTTTGGGTCGATTGCACTCATATTGAATTGTGATTCATTTGAAATCTGAAAATTGTTGAAATCTAATTTTGATTCATTATGGTATATTATATTGTGATTTGAGCATCGTGTCATGAGTTTTTAATATGGCACGAAGAATGGGCACTTGCCAATAGTCTGAAATTCGGATATGCTTAAGAATGCAAGGCGCGGTGAGGCGAGGCCTGGTGACTCATTGATGTGTTATTGAGAAATTAATATTGATATAATGCTTGAGTGTTTCATTTGATTTGTATATGCGATTCGTATTGTTGCGATTTATTCATCATGCTAATTATTTTTGAGCATCTATTCTTGTCATATTGTGTACTTCCCCGTATTTTCATTTAGTGGCAGGTTAGCGTGGATTGGGATGCTATGGGCTATTTTTGGAGAATTATTTTAGAGCTTGGATTGGAAGATGTGTTGTGATGTAATTATTAGTGGTGTAATTTTAGTTAGAGAATTGTGTATTTTTTAGAGAAACATTATTGTAATCATTATTGTGGAAGTGTATGAATTATGGATTTGTTATATTTAAATTGTGGAAAATAGATGCTTTATAATCATTGTTGATGGTTTTAGCTTAGTTTAATTGCAGTAGCATGCTGCGCAGAGTGTTACATCAATCTAAGTCTAAGCGTTGGCAAATTCTCATCATATCCTCAAACGGGGAGTACGGTGGCTATGCGATTGGTTCGTATGAGTTACATTGGTCCTGCGCGAGGTGCTCGTGCCTCTTACAGGACCGTTTTGTGGTTGTTTTATATTTTCACCCTTTGACGACGTGTTTTAAATCCTAAGTCTAACCGTTTGCAAATTCTCATCATATACTCAAACGAGGAGTCTGTTGACTACGCCGTCGGTTCCTACGAGTTACATTGGTCCCATTCAAGGTGCGCATGCGTCTTAAGGGACCTTTTGTGGTGGGCATGTTTTTAAGCCTATGTCAAACTGTTTGAAAATTCTCATCGTATACTCCAACGGGGAGTTCGGTGATTACGCGATCAGTTCATACGAGTTGCATTGGTCCCGTGTGAGGCCTCGTGCCTCTTACATGATCGTTTTGTGCCGGTTTTACGTTTTCACAATTTGACGCCAAGTTTTTAAGCCTAAGTCTAAATTTTTGCAAATACTCACTGTATATTATCAAACTAGGAGTCCAGGGACTACGCGACCAATTCGTACGAGATATGTTGGTCTTGTGCAAAGTGCAAAGTGCCTATTACGGGGCTATTTTGTGGTTCTTTTACGTTTTCACCATTTAACGACATGTTTTTATGCCTAAATCTAAATTTTTGCAAATTTTCGTTGTATACTTAAATCCGGAGTCCGATGATGACACAATATGTTCGTGCGAGTTACATTGGTCCCGTGCGAGGTGCTCATGCCTCTCACAGGACAGTTTTGTGGTTGTTTTATATTTTGACCCTTTGACGACATGTTTTTAATCCTAAGTCTAATTGTTTGCAGTTTCTCATCGTATACTCAAACGTGGAGTCTGGTGACTATGTGGTCGGTTCGTACGAGTTACATTGGTCCCGTGCGAGGTTTTTATGTCTCTTATGTGACCGTTTTGTGCCTGTTTTATGTTTTCACCCTTTAATGCCATGTTTTTAATCCTAAGTCCAAATTTTTACAAATTATCATCGTATATACTCAAATTGGGAGTCCCGAAACTACATGGACAGTTTGTACTAGTTATATTGGTCCCGTGCGAGGTGATTGTGCCTATTACGAGATTGTGTTGTGGTTGTTTTACGTTTTCACCCTTTGGCGGCATGTTTTTAAGCCTAAGTCTAATTTTTTTGCAAATTTTCATTGTATACTCAAACCGGGAGTCCAGTGACTACGCGGTCGATTCGTACTAGTTACATTCATCCCGTGCGAAGTGCTCAAGCCTCTTACGGGACCATTATGTGGTTGTTTTACATTTTCATCCTTTGACGACGTGTTTTTAAGCCTAAGTCTAACCATTTGAAAATTCTCGTCATATAGTCAAACGAGGAGTTCAGTGACTACGCGGTCGGTTCGTACGAGTAACACTGGTCCCGTGCGAGGTGCTTGTGCCTCTTATGGATATGTTTTGTGTCTATTTTATGTTTTCACCCTTTAACGCTATATTTTTAAGCCTAAGTCTAAAGTTTGGCAAATTCTCATCGTATATACTCAAATCGGGAGTCTCGGGACTACGCGGCCGATTCATATGAGTTATATTGTTCATGTGCGAGGTGCTCGTGCCTATTACGGGACCATTTTGTGGTTCTTTTATATTTTCATCCTTTAACGGCATGTTTTTCAGTCCAAGTCTAACTGTTGGAAAATTCTCATCGCATACTCAAATGGGGAGTACGGTGACTATGCGGTGAGTCGTACTCGTGCCTCTAATGGTACGATTTTGTGGTTGTTTTACTTTTTCACCCTTTGACGGCATGTTTTAAAGCCAAAGTCTAACCGTTTACAAATTCTCGTCATATACTCAAACGGGGAGTTCGTTGACTATGCTGTCGGATCCTATGAGTTACATTGGTTTCGTGTAAGGTGTGCATACCTCTTATGGGACCTTTTGTGGATGTTTCACATTTTCACCCACTAACGGCATGTTTTAAAGCTTTAGTATAAATTTTTACCAATTCTCATCGTAAGAGGCAAGAGTACTTTAAATAATTTTTGTATAAATGCTTTTTGTTCTCGACTGTCATAGATCTTTAATTTCTTTATTTAAAATATAATTATCTAAATTAAACAAACAGACTATAAAAGTCCTAAACCGTACGCATTTGGGTTTCTCAATGGCGCACAAAAAAGTGGTTGAACCCATTCTAATTCATAATCTATAGAACGTCTTAAATTCTTACTTAAAGGAACTTATTTACCATGTTCTTCACAGTTAATCCAAAGATTGTGCAATATTAACATAATAGAAAGAATAGTTTATGCGTCAATCAATGTCGAGTGCCAACTTATCGATACTAGAACTCTATTGGTAATCCGCCTATCAATTTCAAACACGCAAAAAAATATATATTTCAATCAATTTATTCTCCCAACCATCAAGGGTTGGATATTCACCCACTATAGGAGTAAGTTTCTAACATAAAAGTCTTTCCAAATCAGCAAACATTAAGATTTATCCTCATACATAAATTAAAAACATAACTATCAATCTATAACAACCCACAACCTAGCATAATCTAAAACAAAATTGATCATTATTATCATAATATATATATATATATATATATATATATATATATATATATATATATATATATATATATATATTAGGAATCACTCAAACATTAATCATTCAACAAAATAACTATGATCATGCCAATTAGAAGACTAACTCTCCTCTAGCTAATGTAAGAAACGTCAATATCGTCATACCAAATCTGAAAACGAAATGATAGCTAAATAAGCAAAGACCAATATTAAAGAGATGCTAATACAATGTTTGAGACAATGAACATCTTAACATAGTATTTAGGATGCAAATACAACACCGGTATATCACATTATGGATCGATAATAAACCCGTGTCTTATAAAATAAGTATAGCTATGGCCATACCAGGGTCGAGTGCTTTGGGGGAGGATAGAGAGATAAAGATAGATACGTCTCCCCCTCGGGAAGGCTGTGATGCGGTCCCGTACCCCTCTTGGGGAGGTTGCTTCGGCCATCGTCGGTGTGGGGGTGAATGTGAAGAGATAGAGTCACGACCTATTTTGCACAAAACAGGAAAAATAAATGTTGCCACTTCGAGAGAGCGACATCAAGGATAAACTGATGCATACGAAACCAATAGTTTGAAGGGCTAGGTTCTAAGTTACAAAATGGAAAGGTGTTAGGAACCCATACCGCCCTTTCGGTCTCTCATGGGCTAGTGTTATTATCATCCTTTATATCCCAGTGAAGTGTGTGTGCATGTCTGTATAATTGAGATCGAATTTATTCAACTCATACCATGGACAAGGCAGAGTGAGTTCATCCATAGGAATATTCATAAAATAACATATGTAGAAAGTATGATTTGTGCGTCCATCATGATATTGATCATTATTAAGGAGCGATAATATGTGTTGGATGAAACGCAAACAAGTATGATATATATATATATATATATATATATATATATATATATATATATATGAAAATGGGAGGTTTTAGAAAATTAGGGAATTTGAGAGAAATTGGGAAAATTAGAAAATTGGAAAATTGGACTCGAGTCTCAAATTTTAATCCGAGACGCTTACGTAGCCTATAAAGGCATCAAAATCCACGTAGTTCGAATGTAGCATAGGGGTGGGGTTGATCCCATAGACCGAACGGAATTTTATTATGTGTGTGTGTGAATAAAATGTGTTGTTTTTATTTTGGAAAAAGGTGTGATGGATAATTCCGTTCAAAATTTACGGGAGTAACCCTTGATGATGCTGGAAATAGCAACCAGATGAGGTGGTGACAAGCTCAAATTAGCAATAACAATGGCAACACAAGAGTGTATATATAGTAGAATGAGGTGAGGAGAAGAGGATGAACACTTGTATGTAAGTGGTTCAGCCAATCTGGCCTACGTCCACTGTGAGTGTGTGAATAATATCACTAGATGAAGGCACTAATGGCCATGGATACAATCTCTCAAGATTTCTCTCTCTACTGTGTAAACCAACAGAGTTTAAGATAGGGTTGCAATTATGGATCCCTTTATAAGGTAGAGGATGACCTCAATATATAGTGCTTGAGGGGTGTAATGTACCCCCCAAGCATGCAATGGGGGTGTATGTGAGGATCGAACCAGTATGAGAATGATACCTGGTTGATCTCATACAGATAATGATGACCTCAATATTCCCTCACATGAGGGGAATGATTCGGTTATAACTGATTTGTCCACGTGTGCCAAACCTTACATGAGCTTGTAAATGCTCGGCCCTGTGTCCTTGACTGATGTAACCTCAGCCTGGATGAGCATGAGGTTGGTGGAGTCAGATGTCGTTGCTTTATCTTGTCTAATCATAAGGACCTCGGACATGAGGGCAGGCCGAGGTTAGGTATGAGGTAGCTGCAACGTCGGCTGGGGATAATGATGACGTTGGTAGATGATTGAGCCCATGGGACTTTACTGAACTTGGCTGATGACCAACCGAGGTTGGTGTAGCTGCAACATTAGTTGGGGCCGACCTTATGAGAGATGGCCTTGCTGATGGTTGTCATAGGCTTCTGGTCACCTCGGTTATGAGACTGGTCGAGGTTAGTTACTCTGAGTAAGAGGGTGCACTTTGGGCATATCAATCAGCCCCTAGCCCTTAGTCTTCTATGTAATTAGATGACTGAGGGGTATGTAATTGAGGTCGAGGCTATATTTCTTTGGGTGACAATATTTTCTTGACACATGTCACTTACTGAAGTGAAGCGTTCTCCCCAAGATGATGTGATTTTTATTCATCCTTTGGGTTCCCTAGGGCAATGATGGGGCATTGGGCCTCGCGCCCCATCATTAGGTGGGTTGAAAAATACCTCTTCTCTCTCCTCATTCTCTGTCTTCCAAATTTCTTACCGCCTTAGCTTTCTATGCAACTGAAAATTCCTTCAAACCTCTATTACTGACTGCCTCTGAAGGTTTCCTTCGCTTTCCATCATCCTCGTCCCTCACTCGCGACTAACCAGGTATCATTTTCAACCTCTTTTCTATTTCTGGTCATTGTATCATCATTTTTGAGTTTCCGACGAGCTTTGCATTTTCTGGAAAGGATTTCCACTAGTATTGGTGGTTGTAAAGCTAGGATAGTAGTGGTTGAGTGGTTTAGGGACAATTATAGGTAGCTCTGAGGTTGTTTCAGTCAGAAATACCCCTTATTTAGGTTTTTGGTGAACCTCCGATCATCTTCTCCGGCAACCTTATTCTTGAGTGTTCTTGAGGTTCTTCATTTGGAATTTTCCAACTTTCCCTTTTGATCTTGAGTTTAAGTTCTTTTAAGTTGAGTACCTGTTTTTGGTTTTGAGTCCAAGTGTAGTGTCATCCCACTTATGCTCAGACCCTTGTACCAACTCATAGAAGAGTTCCCATCTCTTCTTGAGAAGACCTTCGAGAAAATTAGGCAAATAGAGCTAGCCCAAGAGGAAGATCGTAGGGCTGAGGCCTTTCCTCTCAGACCCATCTTTCCTCCACCTCTGAAGGTTATCTAACCTGAGCCAGCCGAGCCTACTGAGCCTGCAGAGGTCCCTGAGGATCCCACACTAATGTCTGAGTCTGAGTCATCTTACTTAGAACTCATGTCTGTAGACTCTTTTAAAGAGGCTATGGATTACTCTCCTAGGCAGGGTGAGGTTCCTGAAGAAGCTGAGGTTCTAAGTCGTGCCTCTTCTCACCACAGTTCTAGTACCTCACATAGGTCTTCTGATGTTGAAATCATAAGGCCAAGTGTGGCCATTCCCCCATCATTGATGCCATTCCTTTGCCGGCCGCCACTGGGGCTGAATTTGCTCAGAGGTTTCCTGGTGGTGTTCCTGCACCTACCTGGGCCGATGTTGCTGGGGATGGTGATAATGGCGAGGAAAGTGATGTTGATACATCTTTGGCAGCCGAGTATGAGAGTACCGTCACTGAGTACGACCTTATTAATTTTAGGCACCTCTATTCCATAAATTCTTCCATCATCCTTAAGAAACCTCTGAGGGATGAGAGTGCCTTTGATGGCCGAGATGGAGAGATCTGAGTTTATGAGCAGATGTTCAAACTAGGCTTTCTTCTTCTTCCTATCCACCCTTCCATCAGAACTATATTATCCCATATAAATCTTGCCCCTTACCAACTATACCCTAATGCCTAGAGGGTTATGATTGGGGCCATCGTCCTTTGGAGGGTTGTCTAAAACTCAGACCTTCCAGTTAGGGTTTTCACTGGTTGTTATGTGCCCTCCTCTGCCAAAAACCACCCTATATATTACCACTTCTTAGCTAGGAAATCAGAGAAAAAAATGTTGTTGGTTTCCCAAACTTGAAACCATAACTAGAAACCTCGATCTTTCTTTGCTTCTGGGGCATGGGAATATGATCCAAATGAGGCTTATGGAACGTCGATTCCAAGGACCCCTCTGAGGTGGGGGAAGGTCTCCCTTGCTGCTAAAGCCAACCCTGGATTTAGCCAAGATAATTGCTAAAAAGTTGAGAATCTTCGCAATCAGGGCGAGCAGGGTCATCTTGTAAAGTATGAACATCTGATGACCCCCTACTACCTCTCTCAGACAGTCTTGGGGGGTGGTCCTTTGGAAGAGCTTCGTAAATCTTAATTTTTTATATATATTATACCTCTTACTTTTTATACCACTGACTGGCTAACTCAGATACTTGTCTTTTGCAGAGCGCCCTGAAGGCATATCAGACGACCTTTGGGAAATGTCTGATCCCGGTCTTTTAAAGCTAATGAAAAAGAGGGGTGGAAAAATTTACCCCCTCCTACCACCAAGAAGAACGCTGGCACATCCTAAGCCGATGTTACCAAAAAGAGGAAGACCACAATTGACTCGGAGCATCTAAGGCCCGACAAGACTCAGAAAAGGGATCATACCATTCCCAATTCTACAGACGATTCCCAGGCCGCTCGTCTTGCTCAGCTAAAAATTAGTGACAGCCTCATTGGCCACAGTCTAAAGCCTGTCGACACTATCGGCACAATAATGACTAAAGAGGATAAACGTTTCTTATGCTCTTTAGACATCCCATTGTTGGTCGAGTTTGCTCTCCATAAGTCCATTCAGGTACTAGTTTTTACAAATTTGATCACTTGCTTTTCAAGTGTAACCTCGGATTTTTAGAAGTTATAGCTCATATTTTCTTACATCTGATATTCTTCTGCAGGGTGTCTTATCCTTCCATCACCTCATTGATTGAACTCTAAAAAGGTTGCCCTTTATAGAGAAAGGCCAAGAAGTTGAGAAGGTTGAAGCCTCTTTAAATGCAGAGGTTGAAAGGCTGAAGGGGGTGGTCAAGCAAAGGGAAAACGACATGTCCAAACTCAAGAAGGACCATGACTCATCCCTGAAGGCCAAGGATGGTGACCTTCAGTCCAAGGTAGATACTGCTGTCAGGGCTGCAGTTGAAGACGTTGCTGAGAAAACCATTGAAGACTACAAGGTCTCTGATGAATTTATCAACTTTGGCTTTGAATACCTTAAAAGAGGTATCAAATCAACTGGCAAATGGGCAGCCACTAAGGAGAAAGAGTCGGGGAGCCTGTCTGCCTCAAACTTTATGGATCTTGGATTTGGTGATCCCCCTGTTTGCTCAAGCCTTGCAATAAGTTGAGGAAGCTGATGCTGCTCCAGCTGAGACTGCTCCCCTAGAGGTCATTGATACTGAAGATGCTAATCATCATGATGATGGAGCTAAGGTGACAAACGTCAGTCGTGACGACATGACTACAACTGCAGAGACTTAGTCATTTTCTTATGAAGCTTTTAAGAGCTGTTATTTTGGTTTCCTTTTTGTTTGAACCTCTTAAATTTTATGAACTTTTGATGGCCTCTTGATGCCTCTGACTTGTAATTCATCTTTTTTATGATAATCATTAGTTCAATCTTCTTTAGACTCTGTTGCTTCATACGATGTTATGCTTGAATGTCTTACCTCTTAAATTCTCACCAAATTGATGATGTTAAAGGTCTGAGGTCACCAATCTATGATGTTTACCCTCATAAATTATCACCAAACTAATGCAGTTTGAGGTCTGAGGTCACCATATAATGATGTTTACCCTCATAAATTATCACCAAACTAATGATGTTTAAGGTCTAAGGTCACCATATAATGATGTTTATCCTCATAAATTATCACCAAACTAATGTTGTTTAAGGTTTGAGGTCACCATATAATGATGTTTACCCTCTTAAATTTTCACCAAACTGATGATGTTAAAGGTCTGAGGTCACCATATTATGATGTTTCACCTCACCTCTCACCAAATTAATGATGCTTAAAGCCTGAGGTCACCATAATATGATGTTTTACCTCATATTTTCACTAACTTAGTGATGTTAAAAGGTCTGATGCTTGCCTGGTCTGAGTCAATGACTCGAAAGTGTAGAATTCAACACATGAAAGAGATCAAATGCAATAGCAAGAGCTCTACTCACAATATCAATAAAGCCAACAAAGAGGCATTAAGGAAGAGTGCTAGAAAGGGGCCTTGCCACGGGTGGTAATCAGTTCCGTACGTACCTACGAGCTCCTTATTTCCATTTACACGATGAAGGTCAATCCGCGCGAGCGCTAGGTCACCAAGTTAATGATGTTTCACCTCATAATTCACCAAATTTATGATGTTTAAGGTCTGAGGTCACCATATAATGATGTTTACCCTCATAAATTTTCACCAAACTAATGATGTTTAAGGTCTGAGGTCACCAAATTACAATGTTCCACCTCATATTTTTCACCAACTTAATGATGTTTAAGGTCTGAGGTCACCATATAATGACGTTTACCCTCATAAATTATCACCAAACTAATGCTTTTTAATGTCTGAGGTCACCATATAATGATGTTTACCCTCATAAATTTTCACCAAACTAATAATGTTAAAGGTCCGAGGTCACCATACTATGATGTTTCACCTCACCTCTCATTAAATTAATGATGCTTAAGGTTTGAGGTAACCATAATATGATGTTTTACCTCATATTTTCACTAACTTAATGATGTTAAAAGGTCTGAGGTCACCAAGTTAATGATGTTTAAGGTCCGAGGTCACCATATAATAATGTTTACCCTCATAAATTTTCACCAAACTAATGATGTTTACGGTCTGAGGTCACCAAATTACGATGTTCCACCTCATATTTTTCACCAACTTAATGATATTTAAGGTCTGAGGTCACCATATAATGATGTTTACCCTCATAAATTATCACCAAACTAATGATGTTTAAGGTATGAGGTTACCATATAATGATGTTTACCCTCATAAATTATCACCAAACTAATGCTGTTTAAGGTTTTAGGTCACCATATAATGATAATTACCCTCATAAATTTTCACCAAACTAATGATGTTTAAGGCTCGAGGTCACCATATAATGATGTCTACCCTCATAAATTATCACCAAACTAATGTTGTTTAAGGTCTGAGGTCACCATATAATGATGTTTACCCTCATAAATTTTCAAAAAACTAATGATGTTTAAGGTCTGAGGTCACCAAATTATGATGTTCCACCTCATATTTTTCACCAACTTAATAATGTTTAAAGCATATAACAAGAGTACTAGAACAACATTGTTATCTTTTCATTAACATCTTTTGTTTAAACTGATACATGTATTACAAAAAGATAAGAACTACAACATCATATGTAATACTTCTTTAAGTGATCGGCATTCCAAGGGTTGGAGAAAGGTTCTTCTTCAAGGTTTTCTAGCCGGTAGGTACCAGGCACAACCTCATCAGCTACTCTGTAAGGACCATGCCAGTTTGGATGGAGCTTATTTTCCTTTTGCAACGTCTTCTTTAGGACTATGTCTCCCACAGCTATAGGCTTTGATTTCACCCTTTGATTATAGAATCTCGCAGTTCTCTACTGGTAGGCTGCCTATCTTATCTCTGCATCCTCTCTTCTTTCTTCGATCAAATCAAGATCAATTCTTCTCTCTTCCCCATTCCTACGAGGCATAGGTCTTAACTCTATGAGTGGGAAGTCCTACCTCTGTAGGGATGAAAACTTCTAAACTATGGGCTAACATAAATGGAGTCTCTCCCATTGGTGTCCTTGTTGTTGTCATGTAGGCCTATAACACAGCATATACCTCTTCTGTCCATCTCCCTTTGGCCTCTTCCAACCTCTTTTTTATCCCAACAATAATTGTTCAGTTTATAACCTCGGTCTGACCATTTTCTTGGGGTCGGCCAGCTGAAGAGAAGAACTGCTTGATCCCTACTCCTTCGCAGTGTTTTTCTAAGGAAACGTTCTTGAACTTGGTTCCATTATCTGAGATAAGGGTGCTTGGAAGACCATACCTACATATGATGTTCTTCCAGATGAACTGGAAGGTCTTCTGCTCAGTGATTGTGATTATTGGCTCAGCCTCTACCCATTTCGAGAAATAATCAGTTGCCACGATCAAGAATTGATTATTTTTCACAGCTCTTGGCAGGGGTCCTACCAAATCAATGCCTCTTATTGCAAATGGCCAAGGGGAGCTGATTGAAGTCATAGGTTGATGAGGCTGATGAGGGATAGTGGAGAACTTTTGGCACTTATCACACTTCTTCGCGTACGCAGCTGCATCTTTGGCTAAGGTCGGCCACCAGTTCCCCTGAGTGATTATCCTCTTAGCTAAAGGTCTTCCTCCTATGTGACTGGAGTAAGATCAGTCATTTATATCTTATAAGATTTGTGGAACCTCTAACGGGTGGACACATCAGAGGAGAGGAAGTAGGAACCCCTTCTTGTATAAGATATCTCCCATAATTGAGAAATTATTAGCTCTGAACCTCAACTTTCTTCTTTCTGACTTTGACTCTGGTAGGTCCCCCTTGATGTATATGATAGGAGGATCCATCCATGAGGCTCCCATATTCAAGTTGAGGCAAGTTCTGGGAACCGCTTCTTCTTTAATGCCCGATTTGAGTTGAATTTCAACGGGTACTGCTCTTCTTATGTCTGTCCTTATTGCTTAGGCTAACCTTGCGAGTGCATCGACTCGATTGTTGTCTTGTCGAGGTATCCTCTTCATCTTCACTTCTTTGAAGCTTTCTAGCATCATTCTCACCCTCTTCAAATATTTGGCCATCCTTTCATCTTTAGCCTCATACACTCCTGGGATTTGGTTGATGACCAACCTTGAGTCACTGTGGACTAGGATTTGGCCAACACTAAGGGATTTTGCCAAGGAGAGTCCTGCTATTATTACCTCATATTCTGACTCGTTGTTCGAAGCTTTGAAGTTAAACCTCAGCGCATATTCAATATCGATACCATCTGGTGCTGACACTATCCACCCCGCTCCACTTCCACTTTCACAGGATGATATATCAACGAAGAGGTTCCAAACATCTTCATTTGAAGAGAATTTCCCCTCTGATAGGGTTCCTTTCTTGAAGAGTTACCTATCTTCCTCATTCTCAACTATTCTTTTTCTGGCTTTGCTTGACTCAACCTCTTTTCGGATCTTGGAAGGCATTTTTGTCTGGCTCATCTGCAGCCTTTTTACTGTTTTCAACCTCATCCTCTTCCCAGGTAAACTCGACTACAAAGTCTGTGAGTACCTGTCCCTTGATGGCAACCATGGGTTGATAAATAATGTCATATTCCCCCAACTCGATGGCCCAGGTCATCAGCCTGCCTGACTTCTCAGGCTTATGGAGGACCTGTTTGAGTGGGGAATCAGTGAGGACAACCATGGAGTGGTCTTGGAAGTATGGATTCATTTTCCTAGAAGCATGTATCAAAGCATAAGATAATTTTTACGTCCGATGGTTCTTCTGTTCAGACCCTTGAAGATCTTTACTATTGAAGTATACTGGCCTCTACACTCCATCATCTTCTCTTACTATGGAAGCACTAATGGGTGACTCTGAGACAGCTAGATATACATATAGCTTCTCCCCCAGAATGGTTTGAGATAGGAGTAGAGGGGATCCGAGGTAGGACTTGAGCTCCTTAAAAGCTTTGTCGCATTCCTCATCCCATTCAAAGGCCATTCTAAGCACTTTGAAAAAAGGAAGACACTTGTTTGTGGCTCTTATAACAAACTTGTTAAGTGATGCAACTCTTCTGGTTAACCTCTGAACATCTTTGATGGTTCTAAGTGTCTTTATTTCTAGCAAGGCCTTGATCTTCTCAGGGTTAGCCTCTATCCCCCTTTGGTTGATAATGAATCCCAAAAACTTTCCTACTCCTACTCCGAAGACACATTTGGCCGGGTTGAGCTTCATTCTATACTTATCCATGGGGTCAAAAGTTCTTTCAAGGTCGGCCACATGAGTGTTGGCCTTTAGACTCTTTGTCAGCATGTCATCCATATACACTTCCATGGACTTACCTATCTGATCCTCGAACATCTTATTTACAAGACGTTGGTAAGTAGCTCCTGCATTCTTCAGCCCAAAGGGCATGACCTTATAGCAATAGGTCCCCTTATCTGTGATGAATGTTATCTTCTATGAGTCTTCCGCATTCTTGAAGATCTGATTATACCCCGAATATGCATCCATGAAGCTCATGAGCTCATGTCCTGTTGTGGCATCCACCATCTGGTCTATAAGAGGCAGGGGAAAACTTTCTTTTGGGCAAGACTTATTTAAATCAGTGAAATCTATGCACATCCTCTATTTCCCATTTGCTTTAGGCACTATGATGGCGTTGGACAACAACTCAAGGTATATAACCTCTCTGATGAACTTGGCCTCTTCAAGCTTTCTAACCTCTTCTCTGATGACATCATATTTCTCTCTTGAGTATACTATTCTTTACTTGATGGGCTTAGCATCTTCTACAACATTGAGTTTATGGCACATAATCTCAGGGTCAATACCTGGCATATCTGAATGGCTCCAGGCAAAGACACTTTGTCTCCTCCTTAAGAGCTTCACCAGTTCTTCCTTGATTTCAGGTCTTAGAGCTTTATCAATTTGGATGGTTTTTTTGGCTCATCCTCATTGAGGACGACGAATTTTACCTCTTTCGTGGCCTCTCCCTTCTTGAGCTTTATTTTATCTCTAGTATCAAGGGTATCGATGTTGTGCGTGGTTATTGCCCTCTTATGAGCCTCTCTCTCTCTCTTCCGTAGAGTTGAAGTAGCATTCTCGTGCCGATGTTTGGTCACCTTGCACTTCCTCAACTCCATATAGAGTCGATAATTTTAGTATTTGGTGGACCGTTGAAGGCACGACCTCAAATTCCTTGAGGGCTACTCGTCCAAAGATGAGTTTGTAAGCTCAAAAGACGTTTTCATCCATCACAAAGAAATTGATTTTTTTGGTCAACCTCTTAGGCCACTCATCTCCCATTCTAACATCCATCTCATAAATTCCCAAAGTATGAACCTTTTCACCGCTGAAGCCTATCAAGGGACGATGATAAGGGATAAGCCTAGCTATGCTGAGGCCTAGGCTCTTAAAACATGGCCAAAACATAACGTCTGCTGAACTTACCCCATCAACGAGGATCCTCTGAACTTCACACCCATGCACCCTTGTGGTGATTACTAGAGGGTCATCGTGAGGAGCTAAGATACCTTTGAAATCAAGTCGTGAGAAGCCAACTATGAGGGTGTCCATATCTACCTTCTTTCTCTTCTCGTGCTTAACCTCCGTAGATATGCTACCAGCTGCTGCACCAAAAGATGATAATGCTGCAATAAAGAGGGTTGGTATGATATCTTTCGGTGTGAATACTGTATGTGGGGGACTGGTAGGAGGTGGCTTAGAGGTAGAAAATCACAAAGCTGCACAACATCGATTGTTAACTTTCTGGCCACAGTCTCAGCCATGTTGGGGTCGGCCATGATGAGGCCGATGTTCACCACCTTCCCTTTGTGAGCCAGCTACACTTCTTGACCTGGATAACCTCTGCCTTTGATCATTAATTGGGCTGGGCCTTTAAAAGGGTTATCCTCTACTTAAGAGATCAAAAGTAGACCCTGTTTGTCGCATATCCCCATCTCGTCTTTCACACTAACCTCAGCTCTGCTGTATAGGACATACAGTGTTGTTTGAGACCTCATATGGCTCCCAACAGTCTGTCTGAGCATCTTCCACCTCAATATCGTCGTACCTATCCTCAGGGTAAGGGTTTTCTTACCTCCCCAGACGTAAATTCCCAGGTTCAACAACATCCCTCCTCCGTTGAGGAGTAGGTTGGTCTTTTCGTGGTGCCTGGGGTGGTCCCCTGGATTCAGGATGAGGTTGAACAGTTACCGGAGTAATCATCTCCGATGAGACCCCAGGTGGTCTCATTATATTTTGTCTTAGCTGGGCAAATTACTCCTGCATCACTGGTTGGGTTGCAGTTAAGGACTTCAAGGCTGTTGCCACCTTAGCCATCTCGAACCGGGGTGGTGCCTGGCTGGAACTGGGTCCTCCAACACCAGATGGTGGAGGAGGTGGTGGTAACTCCGGTGCCATACGGTAAGGATAGAGACCTTGCGATGAAAATATTAGAGAGCTTGGTACCTTAAAATACCTCTTTTAATGGTGACACAACTTCACACGTAGGGTGAGGCCTAGTTCACTACCAGAGTCTCCGGTGAGGTTAAGCTGCAAAAGAGGAAGAGATGAATTTTCTCGTTCCCACAGACGGCGCCACAATAATGATGCTGGAAACAGTACCACCAGATGAGGTGTTAACGAGCTCAAATTAGCAATAACAATGGCAGCACAAGAGTGTATATATAGTAAAATGAGGTGAGGAGAGGAGGATGAACACTTGTATATAAGTGGTTCAGTCAATCTAGCCTACATCCACTGTGAGTGTGTGAATAATATCACTAAATGAAGGCACTAACAGCCATGGATACAATATCTCAAGCTTTCTCTCTCTACTGTGTAAACCAAAAGAGTTTTAGCTAGGGTTGCAATTATGGATCCCTTTACATGGTAGAGGATGACCTCAATATATAGTGCTTGAGGGGTGTAATATACCCCCAAGCATGCAATGGGCATGTACGTAAGGATCGAACCAGTATGAGAATGACACCTGGCTGATCTCATACAGATAATGATGACATCAATATTCCCTCGCGTGAGGGTAATGATTCGATTATAACTGATTTGTCCACATGTGCCAAACCTTACACATGCTTTTAAATGCTCGGCCATGTGTCCTTGACTGATGCAACCTCAGCCTGGATGAGTACGAGGTTGGTAGATTCAGATGTAGTTTCTTTGTCTTGTCTAACGTTGTGGACCTCAGCTAGGAGGGCAGGGTGAGGTTAGGTATGAGGTAGTTGCAACGTCGGCTGGGTCCGATGATGACGTTGGCAGATGATTGAGCCCATGAGACTTTACTGACCTTAAATGATGACCAATCGAGTTTAGTGTATGAGGTAGCAGCAACATCGGCTGGGGCCGACCTTATGAGAGACGACCTTGCTGATGGTTGTCATAGGCTTCTGGTCACCTCGGCTGTGAGACTGATCGAGGTTAGTTACTTTGAGTAAGAGGGTGAACTTTGGTCATATCAACCCTCTTTTATTTGTTTTTGGGATTTTTGTAGAAAATAAAGTGTGGTAGAAAAAAAACTCACCCGTAGGGGGATGCCCAATCCCCACAATCCATGTACAAAAATAAATAAAAGAGAGACAAAGATTTATGTGGTTCGACCATGAATGGCCTATGTCCACGAGGCTGCTGCTGTGTTCCATTAGAATAATGAGAGAGTTTACATGAATGTGTTTCTCTAGTCTCGAATCCCCCTTTCATAATGAGGGGTGTCCCCTTTATATAGAGTTAGGGATTATAAATGGATAAGTCATATCCTTATAGAGTTTGATTTGAATAAGATATTTCTCCTCGGTCTTCTAGTTTATCAAGGACTCTAGTCATCCTTATCTTATTGGAGCATCTATTGCTCACTATCTTGATCGGGGTGCTCGCCACGTGTCATGCTATTATGTAGGCATATTTTCCCCCCACAATGTCCCCACAGGTCACAGTTCAGCTGAGTAAATTCCGAGATGAGCTGGGAGCTGGTCCATACTCTCTTTAAACGTGTGTAGTTGCCGATGTGAATTGGACTGGCATTCTTTGAGTTATCGTTAAACTTTTAAGCCTTATTTGGTTGATCTTCTTGACTTTATAAGGTTTTAGATGAATGCTTGACTTGAGTTGAGAGACGTTCAATTTATATGGGAACCGGACTCTAGCGTGTCGAGCTGCTTACATACCCTCAAGGGATCAGGTCGATTGTTGTTCATTGTTTTGTTTTATTACATGGCCCAATTCGTGAGGCCGACCACATGCATGTTAAGAATTCGTTTGCTGAGGCTTTCTCGAGCGTGCATTAAGTTTAGGGAATCTCTCTGTATTTTGATCTTATATGGTCCAATTGGTGAGGCCGACTACATGTCTATGTGTCGAGCCTTGCTTGAGCATGTACCTAGTCGGGGTAAGACCTTGCATTAGGTTTTTCATATGGTCCAATTGGAGAGGCCGAACAGAAGCCTATGCGCCGAGCCTTGCCCGGACATGTACCTAGTCGGGGTAAGACCCTGCATTAGGTTTTTTATATGGTCCCATTAGAGAGGTCGACCACAGTCTTATGCGCCGAGCCTTGCTCGGGCATGTACCTAGTCGGGGTATCACCCTGTATTAGATTTTTTATATGATCTCATTGGAGAGGCTGACCACGGGCCTATGTGCTAAGCCTTGCTCGGGAATGCACCTAGCCGGGGTATCACCCTCCATTAGGTCTTTAATATTTGATATGTAATTAGTGCGCTTATTGTACTTAGGCCTTTCCCGCAAGTCAATGTAATACCAATTTTTGTTTGCACTTTTCCATTTGGTAATGACTCACATGTAAATATCCGTCTGTTTTACCTTTTAGGTTGTGTCGTCACACTTTTTCAGGCCTAAAAGACGATGGAAAAAATGCACCTAGTTTAAGGGCCATCCACCCGTTCAGGATTTTAACCGACCAACATAGTTGGCGACCAACCCGAGTTGGCTTTTTGCCTAGGGATCCCCCGTAGGGCTTTTACTATTACTGGGGCAACTCATGAGGCCATTTGTGTTTGGAGATGACAAAGACCTGGGGACTTCCTTAATTTAATTGAAACAAGTAAGATAGTTGTTGTAATTAAATCAAGCTTAATCCTGATCATCATTTAAAAGACTAATGCCAGTGTTAAGCATGTTGGCAACCATCCTAAGTTGGCCTCTTCTATTTTTCTTTAAATGTTGCAATGAATCTGTTCACGTGTCATCGTTGTCATGGAGATCCCAATCGGACTGTGAAGAGAAAACTGAATAAAGATAACGCCCGACCATCCATCGAGTATTAGATATGAATAACCGAGATGATAAGTGTGCCTGACCATTCCTTGGGGCTTTGTTGTGTTGAAGAATATCGTATCGATCGTTCGTCGAGCTGGATATAATTAAGGATTATCTTGCCCATATAGCTCCATGTAATGTATTGTTCCTCGGGGCGCACTTGTTCACCGACCATATATGGTGGTTCTAGAATGCTGTGAAAAACTTCATATAGCTCGTGCATCTGAAGAAATTGATATGAGTTCAAAGCATCTTCATCCATAAATGCGTTAATTTGATATGGCGTTCAAGAAACGTTGTTCCTCTGGAGTGGATATCTTAGTGCTGATGACACCCTTTCAATGTCGACAAGCAAAATTTCATCGCCCAGTGATCGTCGATCACCATAGGTTGTCCAACGATGTTGCTGATACATTAAGGGTGGTCTAGTGTTGCTGCCAACACGTTCTGTTCGTCGCATGTGAAAGAATGTCGGCCAGTAGGGGCAGACCCGAACATAGGTCGAGGATGATTGGATATAGGATTAAAAACAATGTTTGGGAATTTGGTTGTGATAGCCCCAGTTCGCAGGTTATGGGCTAAAAGTCAGCAGACCACAAAGAGGGTTGGTGGAGATGAGACGTGAATTGTCCATAAACCATGAGATAGTTGGTCGGGGTGGACAAAGAGAAATCTGGTGATACTTGGCTTCAATATTTAGTAACCCCGGTTGATTATGATCTTGCTGGATATGTGACTTTCTACGTGCTGGATTCGTTCTTGTTGATAAATATAGTTGATCGTTGCACTCCATACTGCTTTATGTGTTATTGGATATTTGTTATACAGGTTGCCCAACTTCCCATTCACCGAGGTTGAATTAAATAAGAATTGCATTGCCCAACCATCCATTGGAGCTTGAGACATGATCACAGAATGTCGACTATCCATCAAAGTTGAGGGTCCGTTGAGGTAAAATTACAAAGGATCTAGTAGATGTTGTGAACGATCCATGCTCGAGCATCTGTCAAAGCATTGATAAGATAAAACTTTTAGAGGATTGACTAGATACTACGAATAATCCTGCATTGTTAGAGAAAAACATATTTCCAAACGATTTATTAGGGTTGAATAACAATAATAAATGTTGCTGATCACTTGTCGGGACTGAGTATAAGAATTATCCTGACCAATCATTTATTGGGGATAAAATGCAACATGTGTGGCAGATATCTTTGGGACTAAATATATAGAAATATTTTCCAGATCATTTGCCGATATGAATCTTGGATATGCCTGATCATCCTTCATGGTAAGAACATAGAGTCAGATAATCAATACTGAAATCAAAGAAATATCAACGCCCGAGCATCCGTCGGTTATAACAAATAATCTTGCCCAAGCATTCGTTGGTTCTAAAGTGTTGTAGTATGCTCGACTATCGATCGGAGCATTAATAAAATAAGTGGTGCTTGGAATGTCCATCGGGGCAAAGCTGTTCAGTATCGAGTAGATATAGAGAGCGATCCGTGCTCTAGCGTCTGTCGGAGCATTGATAAGGTTCCCAAGAGCTTAAGATTGTGGCTGAACATCTGTCGGGACCGAATCTCGTACACGTGGAAGTTAATAAATTGCTCGACCATCTGTTGAGGCTAAATCAAAAAATAATTATCTTGAGACTAATTTGTTTGGTCAAATAAAATATGGTATGAGCCCGCTCGACCATGTGCCGAGGAAAAAATTCATAGTATTGAATGAATGATCCCATAATTTTTATGATAAAATCTCACGGGGGTGGACGTGTTCGAGCATCCATCGGGGCTACGCTAAGTACTAGTAAAAATGTTACATCGACCATCCATCGGTATAACCAATAATCTCCTTCCGCCGAGATTAAATTGCAGTAGCTTAGACGATAATAGTGAAAATTAAATGATCGAATAAATGACATGAGTGCTATATAAGTGTGCCCTACTATTTATGTGAGCAAAATAATTGTAATAAAGTCGCATAAAACATGAAAAATTTGTCAAATATATCCAGATATACGACATAGGGGTTAAGTTGGAACTTTTGCCAATAGCTCCAAGAAAATACTCAATTGTAAGTTGGTTTTAAAAAAAAATATTTTCACAGAAAATTGTGTAGTATAAAGTATAGATAGCCTCATGCTAACATATTTATGATGATAAAAATTATGAGCATAATTTGTGAGAAAATAAAATATTATGAGACAGAAATGAACAATGCACAAATAAATGTGCGTATCCATCAATTGGGGTTGTGCTAAAAATAAGAATTATCCTGACCAACCATCTATGGGGGATAAAATGCGACATGTGTGGAAAATATATCCGGGACTAAATATATAGAAATATTTTTCCGATCATTTGTCGAGATGAACCTTGAATATGCCTAATCGTCCTTCAGGTTAAGAATCATAGAGCCAGATGATCAATATTGAAATTGAAGAAATATCAATGTCCGAGCATCCCTCGGTTATAACAAATAATCTTGCCCAAGAATTTTTTGGGTCCAAAGTGTTGTAACATGTTCGACCATCCGTCGGAGCATTAATAAAATAAATGGTGTCTGCCTAGTCTGTCGAGGCAAAGTTGTACAGTTTCGAGTAGATATAGCGAGTGATCGTGATCGAGAATCTGTCGGCGCATTAATAAGATTTCCAAGAGCTTTAAGATTATGGTCGAGCATTCATCGGGACTGAATCTTATACCTGTGGAAGTTAGTAAGTTGCTCGACCATCTGTCGAGGTTAAATCAAATAGAAATTATCATACGATTCGTTCATTCAATCAAGGAATATATGATGTGCATATGCTCGACCACGTGCTGAGGAAAAAATTCATAATATTTAATGAATGTAATGAATGATACCATAATTTTTGTGATAAAATTTCATGGGGATGGTCTTTCTCGAGCATCTGTCGGAGCTGCGCTGAGTACTAGTAAAAATATTACACCGACCATCCATCGGTATAACCATCAATATCCTTTAGCTGAGATTAAATTGCTGTAGCTGGACAACAATATTGAAAATTAAAATGATCGAATAAATGACATGAGTGCTATATAAGTGCGCCCCACTATTTATATGAACAAAATAATTGTATCTATGTAATGATTGTAACAAAGTCTCATAGTCCCTCAAAATTGTTTTTCAGAGCGAACTAAGGAGTGCAAGAATTGGTCAAATATATTCCAGATTTAGGACATAGGATTAGACTCAGAATTTTTGCGAAATTTTTTTGAAGCCCAAACAAATAATGAGTTACACGTTGGTTTCCAAAATACGTTCTCACATAAAGATGTGAAGTAAGAAAAAATAGGGAGATGGGCCAATGCAAATTGTGCTCTAGTAAAGTTAAATTGGTCTGAAACCCATGCCCAAAGTCATCTCGCATGTGTTAATCAACGCACATGGCGTGTCAAACTGAAGGGTGTACTCATCTTCGCTGACGACCAGTGATTTGGTCCAACGGTGATCTCCTCCGACCTCTTCATTGTGGCACAATGTTCGTCGACCTAGCATGGTGGTTCTCGAAAGAGATTAAAAAAATGGTATTACACTTTGGTCGCCCTGTTCGTGAGTTACCCCCGAAGGCTTTTCTCGGCAAGATGCGTATCCAGGTCGTAGGGGAGAACTATTATGAGGTCGTCCTCATCGTGGACGTAGACCAGGCAGAGGAAAGACGTTGTTGCAGATGAAAATCATCCCCAGAGAAATTTTATTCTGCATTTATCTTATTCTGCCGATGTGTGATGATGGTCGACACAAAGAGGCCAGTGGTCGCCGACCACTAGGGTGGACCATTAACATGGCTGAGCTCTCTTCTTCGCACGGGGTTAATCGATCAGTAAGGAAGGAGTTACCAATGATGATGATCAATGGGTTGAATGGTCAGGCCTATTTCTGACCGGTAGAAAACACATGACAAGCTGGGATCCGACCCAGATTAATCGGACAGCTGAAGCTGATTGGATTAAAAATGCCATTTTAGAAAAGGATCGTCGCATCATTAACCCAAGAGGCCACTAAATATCGTTCATTGGAATGAAACTTGGGCTTTCCATTGACTCGTACACGAGTCTGGTTTGTATATGTTGTTGTGATGAGTCTTTCTCAAATATGAGGCTCTGAGAATCCATCGAAACTAATACAAAAATTGGACAGTCTCTGGGTCACCGAGTCTTGGCAAGTCAGAATTACATGTGCCTAAGAAATTTTTGGATATGGGAGTCGTAAGATGTAACCCAACCAACTAGAGTGTTTGACTAGGCGTTGAGATACAATTGCGAGTATCTGGGTTTTTCAGGAGAGAGAAAACTGTTATTGATATTTATCTCTTCCTATATTTCAGTTGAGAGAAAAATCAGGCGAGTGATTGTTCGTCTCCTGCAGACTTGTTATGAGAGTAAATATAATCAAGGAGTCTCTGTTTAAAGAACTTGGTTACGATATTCATCCAAGATTGATCTTTTCTTTTTATGCAGACTCACGTGAATAGTCAATTTCCAACACAAAGTTCATAATTATAAATATATGATAATTATGTGATAATGAAACTGCGTACATACAAAATATGTAATCGTTTAAGTAAAGAACGACATTTAAAACTTAGCTCTTGATGGTATTTCGTGCATGTAAACCATTGCGTCGTAAACCTTCGTTTTGTCAACAAGAAGGAAATAATTTTTGTGTCGTTTCCCACAGACGGTGCCAATTATGGTAGCAAAAAAACTCACCCATGGGGGGGTGCCCAATCACCACGATGCATGTACAATAATAAATAAAAGAGAGACAAAGATTTACGTGGTTCGACCATGAATTGCATACGTTCACGGGGCTGCTGCTGTGTTCAATTAGAATAATGAGAGAGTTTACATGAATGTGTTTCTCTAGTCTCTATTCCCCCTTTCATAATGAGGGTTGTCCCCTTTATATATAGTAGGGGTTAAAAATGGATAAGTCCTATCCTTATAGAGTTTGATTTGAATAAGATATTTCCCCTCGGTCTTCTAGTTTATGAGGGACTCTAGCCGTCCTTATCTTATTGGAGTGTCTGTTGCTCGCCATCTTGACCGGGGTGCTCGCCACGTGCCATGCTATTATGTAGGCATATTCCCCCCCCCCCCCCCACACACATAAAGTATGTGCAATATAATAATAAAAGTGTATGTATTAATGTGTATGAACAAAAGTAAGAACTAAATTATAAATCTAATGTTTATTATGGGAAAACAAGGAATTTAAAGAGAGAGGGAAGGAATTGGACCTTCTTTGAAGCCTGATCTTTTGATCTTGAATGAACTACCTTGAGTGTTTATGAATGTTGATGAGAGATAAGTCTATTTTTCCAAATTGGGTATGAAAAGGATGGGAATATAAGCTTGAATGGAACTTCACACGGGGGACTTTGCTAATTTCGAGGGAATGTTGTTGAGATCACTGATGTTGATGGATCTGTTGTGTGTGCCTTGGAGCGAGGTCATGGCCCCTATTTATAGGGTCACTAGAGTGCCTATTGGACTAACCCAGGGGGTGACTATTGGCATGTGCCTCCAGACACAGTGCCGATTGGCAGGGCTCGGGACCTGCCAATTGGCAGTTCCGTGCAGATTTTCTCCAAAAAATGGTCTTAGAACACAAACCGTTGATCCAAATTATTAACGGGGCATACTGTTAGAAAGGTATTTTAGATACCTTCAAGTGTACTTTGGACTGATCCCAGGTTCGGGAGTTGACTTTGGAGTAAATGTGGCTCGTAAGCGCACGTCGATCCTTTGGATGGGAGATTATCAGATGAAAACGGATCGTTCATCCGCATGGTAAGTCAGAATTGTGCATAGGGCGGATCTTAGGAAAGGTTAGGAGATGTAATTCAACATTCCAAAGAGTTTTGCTCAGTTCGGAAAGTTGGCCTTGGTCAACCTGGGCTCAGAAGCGCCCGGGGACCTCTCAAAGTAAAACAGATCGTACGTCCGTATCGTAGGTCAGAATCATAAATTGGGTGGACCGTTAGAAAGGGTATTCAGTTCCCTTAGGATATTCATTTAGTCTCATTAGAGCGAAAGAGTTGACTTTGGGCAAACGGAGCTCGAGAGCGCCCGATGGCCTCTCGATTAATTTTTGAGGGAAAACTAATCGTTCATCCAAATGGTTGTGCTATTTTACGCACGGGGTGGACCGTTAAAAATAGGTTTCAGTTCCCTTTGAAGATTTAAAGAGCTTTATCTCTGACAGTGAAGTTGATTGGGGTCAAATTAGGGTCGGGAGTGCTAGGTGGGCTCTAAATTGATTTTCGGCAGCAAAATGGTCCATTCGTCATAAATTATATGTTGATTCATGCACGGGGAAAATTGTTGGAAAGGTTATTCAGAGCCCTTCAAAGATTCAAAGAGCTTTTGCTCTGATGATAGAGTTGACAGGACTCAAACGAGGCCTGAGGGCGCCTAGTGGGCTCTAGATCGGTACTCGGAGTGCGACCTAGGGTTTACAGTGATATGGGGAGGAGATAGTGACCTAAGCGGATACCTAGGGGATCCTATAATGTGATGTCTATAGATCCCCTCAAATGATGAGCTTGGAACAAGTGATGGCCGTCGAATAAACACCACATGACAGAGGTCAGTTTTGTGGACCTAAGGGATGAGGATGAACGATTCAGAGGGTTGAGGTAAATGCTGAGGACCTAAAGGAGGTGAGGAGCAAGCAGGTGACCAATTCTGCGAGTTGAAGCCAATTCTAAGGGCTTAAGTAGAAGCCACCAATTCTGAGGGTCGAAGCCAATTCTGCAGGCTTAAGATAGAGACCACCAATTCTGAGGGTCGAAGCCAATTCTGCGGGCTTAAGATAGAGACGAACAATTATGCGGGTCAAAGCCAATTCTGAAGGCTTAAGATAGGGGTAAAAAAATTTGCGGGTCAAATCCAATTTTGAGGGCTTATGTAGAAGCGACCAATTCTGCGGGTCGAAGCCAATTTCAAGGGCTTAAGTAGAAGCGACCAATTCTGAGCGTCGAAGCCAATTCTGTGGGTTTAAGATAGGGGTGATCAATTTTGTGTGTCAAAACCAATTTTAAGGGCTTATATAGAAGCGACCAATTCTGCTGGTCAAAGCCAATTCTAAGGGCTTAAGATAAGGGTGACCAATTCTGCGGGTCAAAGCCAGTTCTGCGGGCTTAATATAGAAACGACCAATTCTGAGGGTCGAAGCTAATTCTGCGGGCTTAGTAAAGAGATGACCAATTCTGTGGGTTGAAACCAATTCTGAGGGTCGAAGCCAATTCTGCGGGCTTAATATAGAGATGACCAACTCTGCGGGTCAAAGCTAATTATGAGGGCTTAAGTAGAAGAGAGCAATTCTGCTGGTCAAAGCTAATCCCGTGGGCTTATTTTTTCTTTGGTAAATTTGGGGACTCCACTGGGGAGTGTGATATTTCTTTGGGGATTTTGGTAAGCATTTGGTTTTAAGTTCCGTTGGGGAAGAGGGCACGATCTCAGGATTTTGAGCTGGGGAATTTTTGGAATTTTTGAAGCGTACTTTAGAGACATTGCTGGGGAGGATTATTTTTTGGAATTCTACTGGGGATGCAAAAAAATGTTTTTCTTGGTGAAAAGGTTCCAAAATTAATCTGGTGATTATAGGATTTTTTTGAGCATTTTTCAAGATTTTCTTGTATTTTTTTGAACTTTTTATACAAAATTTTAAAGGGGGTGATGACCGGCATAGATGTAGGGGTGAAAAATGGCAGCGGCATGACCTTTTAGGGTGCCTCAAGCAGGTGGAGGTATAGTGTCGATCAGTGGTGGCAGGGAGATACCGATCGGCATGCCCCTTAGCCTTATATAAAAAAGGGGGCGAGTTCTCCTCATTTTTCACAGTTTTTTTACTTTCCTTCTTCTGCAACTAACTTCTGCAAATCATCTTGACGTTCCGAATTCAAGAGATGGACGAGTTTTCAAGCAGCGCTACTCACATGGCATGGCTTAATGCTGACGATTGGGTAGGGTTGGAGTGGAGGGATATGGTGCCCCTTGCACTGGGTAGCGAGAACTCCTTTGACGTATTTGAGTCGGTGGTGGATGATCAGATTCTTCTCTGTGAGACCTCGAGTCATCGTTCTTCTAGGGTGGTGAACCTTGGTGGCTATGTAAGTATCGAATGACCTTTGGTATTCTTTTACTTTTTTCTTGACGAGGTTGCTTTATTTCTTGAATTTGATAATGGTTTTCTTTATTTCTTCAATAGTCTGACGTCTCTATGTCGACTATATGTACTCGAGGGATGCCGGGGCTTAAGGATGTTTGGGAGAACCTTCCATCCATGGTGCGCTGGATGGGATGCCCCTATGTGATCTGGGGGAAAGGTGGTGGGACACTACCCACACATTCCATTTTGGATTCAGGGAGATGATGTTGACTCCCATTGATGTGCAACAACTACTGGGGCTGGACTGCGATGGTCCTCAGATTGAGGTGGACAGGACACTGAGGGTGACGCCAGAGGTAGTGACGGAAGCCTTAGGTGATGTGGAGAGGGTGGTCTCTGGGGATTCTCTCTGTTTTTCTCTAGTGAGGGAGATATTTTTTAGGAGGAGGATTTATGAGAGTGACAGGAAGCAGGTGCGTCAGATAGCCCGCTTGTTTATTCTATTGGTGCTGGGAGGTTTTTTGGTGGCGACGTCGTGCACTTATGGTTTTTGCCATTTCTGAGGGTGTTCTTAGACATTCGACTTTATGATTGGGGGAGCCTGACTTTGGATACCCTTTATTATTCTCTTGATGCATTCAGTCGGTGCATTCAACAGTCTTTTACTGGAGTCACGTATCTTCTGGAGCTATTCTTTATTTTTTGGCATTTTTCCTTTAGGCATTCGCATTTTGCATCATGACCCTTTTCTTGATTTCTTAAATGTTGCCCTTTGCCCTTTGCAGATGTGGTTTTATGAGGTGATTGGGTTATACACCCAATTGATAGCTTCGAAGTATGAGTCTGTTGGGAACTTCTGTTGGATGTACTGGTGGCGGAGGACCAACTAACAGTCGAAGAAATCTCTCATTAGAGGCGGTGCGTCAGGTCTTGAACGGCCTGATGAGCGAGAGAGTAAGCCCTCTTTTATCTTGATACTGTGCTTTCCTTTAATGGTTTTGATGTTGATATTGATATTTTTCTCTTGCCAGGGATTTGCAGGTGACCGTTTATCCTTGGGGGACGATCATTCAACGCACTGGGGTGACTAGGGGACAGGCACAGATACGGCGTCCATTGTGCATGAGTTTGGCTATTATTGGTACCTTAGGGAAAGGGTAGTCTGACAGATTATAGAGGATGAGGTTGCGGTGCCGCAGGTAAAGCCCCTAATATTCATGAGGCGAGTGCGAGAGATATCAGAGGATGCCCGGGTGGCGGCGATGATGGGAGAGCCATACTCGGTGTATACTGACACCATGGTGATGTACGATTACATGGATTTTTTATTGAGCTGGTTAATGCCTACCAGTAAATACGATGTGATGCCTCTTCCTCGCGCAGGTTCGAGTCGACAGGTGGGGTCCTCCTATAGTGCAGGCAGTGCGACAACGTCAGGAGCGACGATGACTTCAGAGGCTCCCTTTATATGATTGTTCTCTCTTAGTTACAATATTCGGTGAGATGATGGAGGGTCGGTGAATTTAAAGCATCGTCCCAATGCGATGGACCCGGAGGAGTTGGGCTTGACAGAGGAGGTCCTTCGACCTGAGGTACACTTTATGTTTCCTTATCTTTTTTTATTTCCTGATTCCTTTCTTCTTCTTTTTAGACTTGATTGATTTGATTTTTCTGTTTTCTTTTGCATCACATCCGGGTCTCCATCACTTGGCTAAGGGATATTAGTATTGAATATCTTCAGTGACTACGTATATCCGTGAGGTGGTTTCAGTCCCTTCTTTTTTGGTGTCGTCTGCCTCGTCCGGGGAAGGGTCAAGTTCTGGTAGTGGTGGCACATCATCTCGCCTCTGGGGAAGAGGGCGCGCAGAGTTTGCCAATTACCTCGAAGCCTTGGAAGCAATGTGTTCTTACAATGTTGATTATGACTCCTTCCACATACGACGAGTCTCTTTGTGGCGTAATTGCCCATTGAGTGGAATATGCTGATGGCGACAGTTGAGTTCTGGTACCTCGAGGATCACGTCTTTCGCTTTGGGTTGGATGAAATTTATCCTACCTACGAGGAGTTTTCTGCCATGCTAGGGATAAATCTCAGCGTTGATGCACTTTGCCTGAGTTTTCCCGCTCTCCTAGGGAATTATTTGCTAGGCTTCTTCATATCTCACCTTTGGCAGCCAAGACGTTGGTTACAGGAGGAATGATTTCTCTTCTGGCAGTGCTGCGATCCGTGCATTCACAAGATGTGGGTGATGTCGGCTATGCTGGGGCCTTTATTTTGGGCTTGGTTTCAAAAGTGTTATTGGTGACTAGGGAAATGCTGGTGGACCCCCAACTTGCGGTTATCGTTTCCTGGACGTCGTACCGTCATAATCCTGAGGCGATGATTCTGGTAGAGCTTTGAATGGTTTGGATGCCTGGCGGGAAGGTCCTTTTTCCTTTTTGAGGGGTAGCCCTATAATGTTGTTTATGTGGCTATCAGAGAGGTTTCGTATGGTGATCCCACCTGAGTATCCTTTGTCGGCGGTGCCAAACTTCTTCTCACTCTATTTCATTAGCGTAGGCCTGGACATTAAGAGTTAGGGGAACTGGTTTGTAGAGCACGGGGCTCGGGACTTGCTGGTTTTGGAAGAAGGTAGGGGCCAAGATGCTGGTTGTGGTTGATGGAAAAAGGTGGTTTTCCATATCTGACACCATGGAAGGAGGCGTTGTGGTTTTCCCCAAGCTAATCCATGCTTATCGCTCTATGGGGCATCTACGATACTCCATTCAGGCAGGGGGTTGGGGACCCCAGGATGCAGGTGATAATGGGGTTGGTTCCTCTGGCAGCTGCGGGTAGGATTTTATAAAGCTTTTTGCAATGGGTGTTGTTGACGCCACTAAAATGGCAGGTGCTATTTTCTGGCTTGTCCACGTAGGCGGAGAATTTTTACGTTAACATGTGTGGTTTTGTATTTTTATGGGAAAATTGGAGGGTGATTTTTAGTATTAGTTGGGCTTATTTTATCTGGGTTTTTTAGGAAGGTAGGTGTAGGCTGGCAAGGGCAGTCGTTTGACTCCCTGTGCTGAAGTAATCATACTGAAACTTTAGATAATGAAATAAATAAGTTTTTGATCATCTAGTTGTGCCTCTTGATGACTTTTGCATTTTGAATTATCTATACCAATCGCTAAGGCATACATAATCCTTTTGTTCATGTATATGTTAAAATGATCTGTCGTTCTCGGGGATAAAAAAAGAATAGCATTTTGTGAAAAAGAAGAGGGCCATGCTCATGTAAACGGATGAGCTACCTATGTACCTCTGGGGGTTTTGAAAATTTTCTGAAATTCATTTTTTTGCAAGAAAAAAGTTTTTTAGAGGAATAGGTGAAGAGTTTTTTTTAGAATAGAATAGAAGGGAGATGAGAGGAGTCGTAACGCGTTGAGATTTAAACTAGGGGTAGAATTTCTTGAGGCGGTCCAGGTTGATTAGACGCGCCATTTCTTCTTCTTCAAGGTCGATGAACATAATGGCCCCGCCTAACATAATCTTCTTCATAATGTAGGGACCGCTCCAATTGAGCTTGAATTTCCCTCTGGGGTCTCAGATGGGCTCTACTATTTTTTTAAGGGCTAAGTCCCCTTCTCGAACACCGCGGTCCTTAACTCTCTTATTGAATGATCACACTATGCGGTGATGGTACCCTTGTATGTGGTATAGAGCTTTCGGCCTTCTTTCGTCCAAGAGGGATAGCTCGTCAAGACGACTTTGGTGCCAATCTTCCTCGCTGACCTTGCTTTCAATCATGACGCGCAATGAAGGGATTTTTAGCTCCACGGGTAGGACTGCTTCCATATCGTAGACTAGAGAGTAAGGGGTAACCCTAGTAGAGGTTTGAACTGAAGTGTGATAGCCCCAAAGGGCATAAGGGATCCTGCCAGCCCAATCTCGACAACTCTCGGTCATCTTGCTGATAATGGATTTAAGGTTCTTATTGGCTACCTCAACTATGCCATTGGTTTGAGGTCGATATGGAGAATATTTGTGTCTTTGAATTCCATAATCATCGACCACCTCTGTAAATTCTACTGAACGGTATCCTGTTGTCTGATACCAGCTCATCCGGGACCCCATATCGGCAGATGAGATGAACTTGTCCACTTTCTTAGCATTCAGAACTGCTTATTTCTCAACTTCGACCCATTTGGTGAAGTAGTCAACGACGACCAGGATGAATTCATGCCCGTTGGATGCTTTCGGTGTGACTTTCCCTACGATGTCAATTCCCTAAGTGGAGAACGTCCAAGGAGAAGTCATTTTGTACAATTCTCACGAAAGTAAGTGCTGTAGGTTAGAAAATTACTGGCTTTTGAGGCATCTTTGAATGTAGGTTATATAATCTTGAACCATAGTAGCCTAGTAGTAACCCTGTAGGATGATCTTATTGGCGGGCATATGACCATTCATGTGGGGGCCACATTCCCTGCTGTGGATTTTTTGCATTATTTCTTCAATGTCAACCCCTTAGATACAGTGCAAATGGGTTCCATTGAAGTTTCTCTTAAACAGTGCTTTATCACAGATGATGTATCGGGCAACTAGTCGGTGGAGAGTTTCTCGGTCTTTCTTGTCAGATCTTTGGGGATACCTACTATATTTGATGAGGTTCCAAATATCATAGTACCATCAGTCGACTATCTCTAGATCTTCCTCCGTGTCAAGCTCAATGTGGTAGTAGTGGGTTGGTTTGTCTTATTTTTGGACAAGGAAAGGGGACACGATTATTCCCTTGGGTATGTCAATCATGGAGGCTAAGGTATCAAGGGCGTCATCTAGGTTATTCTTTGCTCGAGGCAGGTAGTGGAAGGTGATTTCTTAGAATTGGGAAGCCAACTCTTCAAAGTGGGCATGGAAGGGTAAGAGTTTCTCGTCATTGACTTTCTATTTTCTAAATACTTGACCAATGATGAGGGTTGAATCCCCATAGACATAGAATTATTGAATTTATTTCTTGAGGGAAACTTTGAGGCCTACCGTGCACGCATCCTATTCAGCCATATTTTTAGTGTAAGGAAAGTTCAGCTTGATGGCAATGGGAGTGTTAGAGTGATTAGGGTAAATTAGTAGGATCACAATGCCATATCTTTTTTTTTGTCGAGTCGTAAAAGAAAATTTATCATCAAAGTTTTTCTTGGGAGGTACAGAGGATATTATCATCGGGAACTCAGAGATCCTGACATCAACCTCTTTCATAGGGTAGTCATCAAGGTAGTTAGAGATGGCTCTTCTTTTTATGGCCTTTTGCGTGACATAGGTAATAACGAATTCAGCTAGGAGCATCAACCAATGGGCCATTCGGCTGGACAGGGCAGGTTTCTCGAGCAAGTACTTGATGGGATCCATTTGGGATACAATCTTAACGGGGAAGGCGAGCATGTAGTGCCATAACTTTTAGATAACCTAGACAAGGGCAACACATGCTTTTTCTAAGGCAGTGTAGTTAACTTTGTAATCGGCCAACTTTTGACTGGCATAGTAGATGGCTCTCTCTTTGTGGGTTTCTTCGAGGTATTGGGCTAGCAAAGCCCCAGTGGCAGCATCGATTATGGTTAAGTATAAGAGTAAGGGAAGATCAGGTTGCGGCTGCATGAGCACTGGAGGTTGGGTTAGGTATTGCTTGATTCGATCAAAGGCTTCTGGGCAAACTTTGTTCCAAACTTTGGTTGAATCCATTCGAAGGAGTTTGAATATGGTTTCACAGATGGAAGTCAATTAGCAGATGAATCGACTGATGTACTGTAATTTTCCAAAATCCCTGGACTTCCTTATCCATTCAAGGTGGTGGCAACTCAAGTATGGCTTTTAGTTTTTCCATATCTACCTCTATCCCTTTCTCACTAACCATGAATCCCAAAAAATTTCCTTTAGTGACGTCGAAAACACATTTCTGTGGGTTAAGCCACATCTGGTATTGTCGCAGTCGTTTGAAGAACTTTTGGAGAGCGAGAACATGGCATTCCCTAGTCTTGGACTTGATAATCATGTCATCTACGTAGACCTCAACTTCATTGTGTATCAGATCGTGCATAATGGTTATGGCAGCCTCTGTAGGCATCCCCTACGATTTTGAGACCAAATGGCATGACAGTGTAGCAAAAGGTTCCCCAAGGGATGATATATGCGGTTTTCTCTTGATGATCTGGGTGCATATTGATCTGATTATCTTTGACAAACCCATAAATGAATGACTTGAGAGCGTGATTGGTCGTATTGTCCACAATCATGTCGATGTTAGGTAGTGGATAATCATCCTTCGGAGAGGCCTTGTTCAAGTCTCGATAGTCGACACACATGCGAATCTTCCCTCCTGATTTTGGTACGGGTACGATATTGGCTAGCTAGGTGGGATATTCGATCACACGAATAAATACCACATTCAGTTGCTTGACCACTTCTTTTTTAACCTTGAGTGACCATTCGGTGCGAAGTTTTCATAGTTTCTGTTTGATCGATTTGCAGTCCGGGAGAGTTGGAATCTTATGTTGGGCAATCTTAAGGGAAATGTCGAGCATATCATCATATGACAATGTGAAGACATCCACAAATTCCTTTTGTAGTTATTTGAGTTACGCGTGCTCGTGCTCGTTAAGGGTGGCCCATATCCTAATCTCGCGTATTTGGCTACTAGAACCGAGATTAATAACAACAGTTTCATCTTCATTAACTTGAACGCGGTTACGTTGTTTGTTATTAACCTTATTTAGATCAGTTAGGAAATATTCATTTGTAAAATCATCATCATCAAGAGTTTGATTAGAATCAAGACGATTAATGTAAGGCACAATAAGGTACTCAAAATCTTTATTTATTTCATTGATAGGAAAAATAGCATTGAGAACCTTATCAAAGGAGGTCTCAATTACATCAGAGTGAGGGAAAACAACTAAAGGGGAAAGGGATAAACATCGGGGTTAGGTTGAACATTAGCAGGTGGCAAAGGTGTTGCATGCCAGTTGAAAAGAGATGCATCAGCATCTTTAATGAGGTAGGATGGATTCAATGATGTATCCCTTGAGTGGATCATGCAGAGTGTTAGCCCTAGTATTTGTAAATTAAAAGATTCCTCGGAGTCACTACCCTCAGAATCCCCGGTATCAGTTGTGGTCTCTTCAGTGAATGGTTGTACACGGTGCTGTAAACTCTCGGCCCATAGGTAGCTGTCTTGAAAGAAGATCTTCATTCCTGGTTTCATCGTCTTTTCTATATGGTCATACCAGGGTTCAGGGAAGCCGCAGAAGGGTAAATCTTTACCCTCTCTGATGAATCTTCTATTTAGGGAATCTCCTGGGATAATTCTGACACATTTTAACCTCCTCTTTGGTTGAGGCTAACGGATCAATCTGAGTTATTCTTCTAGGAAGATGTAACTTGTATCATTTGGGAGTGTATTAAGGGTAGTGTTTGGTTTAGGATTAGCTGGTGGGGAGATGACACCCCGATCAATTAGGGATTGTATCACATTTTTGAGATGGAAACACTAGTTGGTGGTATGGCCAGCAGTTTGGTGAAAGTTACATGGGCATTAGGTTTAAATTTTTTTGAAAGTGGGTTTGGTAATGGACGGGGGTCCAAGGGTTTGATCAGATTTCATCTCAAAAGGGCCTGGTGGACTTAGAGAGAGGAGCGTGAAGCTCGGTGTATTCCTTCTGGACTGGGTTTGGGCGAATTTTTGGTGCCCATGAAGTGACAGGATGAGAGATATTATGGATGGTAGAAACCGTTCTACTAGTAGGTTTTTCAAACTTTCTAGGAGAAAACTGTCCAGAGGTTTTCCTCAGTTTGACTTTTGTCTGGATAAGACTTTCTTCGATTTCTATTCCTGCTTCTCGGAGGGATCAGAAGTGAGGGTAATACTATCCTCCCATTGTTGCTCAGACATAGGGGAGGAAGTTATTCTTTACAATACTGACCTATACTTCTTCAAAAGGCCGATTGGTCATGGTAGTTGTTTTCTCTCTCCACCTTGCTATGAAGGTGCTAACCGATTCTCGAGGGTTCTACTTAAGTAGCTCTAAGTCACGGCGGGTAACTTTTAACTCTTCATTTTACTTGTACTACGACATAAACTCACGAGAAAAATCTTCCCAACTACGGATTCTGGATTCCTCAAGGGATAAGAACCAATAGAGAGCACTATCTTTCAAAGTCTGCTAGAACATCTGGGCCATTATTTCTTCAGAAGCCTCTAGGAGAGTCATGGCTCGGTGATAGCTACGAAGATGAACGATCGGGGGTCCACTACCTCCAAACTTCTCGATATTCGGCATCTTGAATTTTTCTGGTAACCTGGATTTTAGATATGGGACATGTGGGTGTAGTCTATGTAGTTATCAGAGAGTTTGACTTGGTCAAATTTCTTGGTCAACATCTTGAAATCTTCCTCGACCTTATTCAATTCTTCCTCTTTCGGGTCAACAGTCACGGGTAAGTTAGTCAATATCTTGAGATATTCCTCAACCTTGTTCAATTCTTCCTCTTTCTGGTCAACAGTCACGGGTAAGTTAGTCAACATCTTGAGATATTCCTCGACCTATTCAATTCTTCCTCTTTTGGGTCAATAGTCACGGGTAAGTTAGTCCCTGGCCGAGCAACGTTTGGCATAGGCAGATGGGCTGATGGCGGACCATTAGCCGGAGGAGCACGAGAAGCGTGCTGATATTCCTCGAGAACCTAAATAGGCTTGGGTGCATGCAGACACATAGCACAGGGGAAAAGGACTTTGGGTTCTTCAGGGATAGGGACCCAGTTTCTTTGCATCTCATGAACCACGGTTTGAAGGTTGTCAATTTTGGTAGTGAGCTGAGCTAAAATTGTCAATAAACCCGACTGTGCATTTGTCACTTGATCCGTGTTCTCCATGGAAGGTGGGTGAATCTCGAACTCAGAAGAAGTAAGGGGGCTGACAGAACTTCGGGACGGTTCGACTAAAGACCGAAGCCAATAGGGAGCCAGGCCAAGGGTATGTGAATGACCAGATAAGGAGAAAAATTGGGATTTATTTTCGAAAAAGAATAGGAGGGGAATTTGTTAATTCTAGATAAGGAGGAAAATGTTTTTGACATTTTTTTGGAAAACAAGAGGATAAAAATGTTTTTTGGACACTTTTTGAAAGGAAGAAAAAAAGACGAGAGACGGGTCTCAACATTATTATTATGTTTATTAGGTTCTCACTTGTATTAAGTTTGCCTAGATGCAATAAAAGAAATGTCGGACAGGACTCGAGCTTGAAAATTTTGGGTTTGCAATATATGTAAAAACTAGGGTTAGGCTTGTTACCAGGCTCACGGGCAGAGTCCCATTTTAAAAATTGGGCAAAAATTTGGGCCACAGGCTGACCCAAAATTTCGACTGAGTTTCGGGTCAAAACTGACTATCTAATATGTGTGTCCTAGGCTTGAAACCTATATGCGGGTATGCAGTTGGTTGGGTTAATTGAAAGGTGTTCCCCCCTTTGGCGTGACTTCCACGATATACGTCTTGCCTTTGAGGGAAGTTGGTACGTGTGGACAAGCCATTTGATATACCTGAGTGTATGTGAATTGCCTCACTATATACCTCGTGGGGACGGTATGTGTGAGGGAGAATTCAATATACTTGACGTACATGAAGTAGTTCCTTGCGATATACCTCCCGTCATGACTTCGGTCAAGCGGTACAATGCAGAGGAACCGTTTGATTTACGTCGAAGGTACTTGGACAATGGAAGGTGAGAGTCATATCGCTTAGGGTAACTGCGACCTACCGGAACAGCGCCCATCACGAACTAGGTCCCCTGTTACGGGACAAAATTTGGTCAATAGCAATGCTCTTTGGTGAGGTTGTGTGTACCATGCATGATTATTTGATTAGTATCTTATGGAGAGAGTATCTTTATTGATTATGCCCAGCCGAGCATGAGGCACAAGTATAAACAGTAGAGCCAATAAGTGAGAGTTAGTGTGTGCTAAGTGTAAGTGAGCATGGATATATACAAGTGGAGGTGTGTGTTAGTGATGCCTAAGCTTGGATTTCTACGTGGTGTGTGCAACATGTGGATATATGTGATCCTAGGTGCACGTGGTGTGAAGTGTACATGGAAAATTTCTATAAGTGTGTGAACAGTGGCATAAGCATGAGGTACATATGTACAGGGAATAATAAGGGGGCATGAAAAATAGGGGGAGTACTCAAAAAAGTAAAACACCCATGCAAATAGAGTCTAGCCCTCTTAACAATATTCCCCAACAGAGTCACCATTGTGGCCATCCCAAGGTTGGGCGCCTTGGGGAAAATAGATAGATAGAGATAAATACATCTCCCCCTCGGGAAGGCTGCATTGCGGTCTCGCACCCCTTTTGGGTAGGTTACTTCGGTCGTCGTCGGTGTGGGGGTGAATGTGAAGAGATAGATTCTCCAGCCTATTTTGTACAAAACAGGCAAAACAAATGTTGCCACTTGGAGAGAGCAACATCTAGGACAAACCGATGCATACGAAACCAATAGGTCGAAGATCCGGGGGCTAAGTTATGGAATGGAAAGGTGTTAGGCACCCATCCCACCTTTTCGGTATCTCATGGGCTAATGTTATTATATTCCTTTATATCCCCACGAAGTGTGTGTGCGTGTTTATATAATGGAGATCGGATTTATTCAACTCATACCATGGACAAGGCAGAGTGAGGTCATCCATAGGAATGTTCCCAAAATAACATATGTAGAGAGTATGATTTGTGCGTCCATCATGATATTGATCGTTATTAGGGAACGATAATATGTGTTGGATGAAATGCAAACAAGTATGTGATATATATATATATATATATATATATATATATATATATATATATATATATATATATATGAAAATGGGAGGTTTTAGAGAATTAGGGAATTTGAGAAATTAGGAAAATTGAAAAAGTGGACTCAAGTCTCAGTTTTTAATCCGAGACGCCTACGTAGCCTATAAAGGCATCAAAGTCCACGTAGTTCGAATGTATCATAAGGGTGGGGCTTATCTCATAGACCCGAAAGGAATTTTATTGTGTGTGTGTATGTGTAGAAAATGTGTTATTTTAATTTTGGAAAAAGGTGTGATGGATAATTCCATTTGGAATTTATGAGAGTAACCTTCTTTTATTTGTTTTTGGGATTTTTGTAGAAAATAAAGTATGTACCATATACTACTAAAAGTGTAGATATTAATGTGTATGAACTAAAGTAAGAACTAAATTATGAATCTAATGTTTATTATGCAAAAATAGGGAATTTAAAGAGAGGGGGAGGGAATTGTACCTTCTTTGAAGCTTGATTTTTGATCTTGGATGAACTCCCTTGAGTGTTGATGAGAGAGAAGGCTATTTTTCCAAATTAGGTATGAAAAGGATGGGAATGTAAGCTTGGATGGTACTTCACATGAGTAACTTCACTGATTTTGAGGGAATGTTGTTGAGATAATTGATGTTGATGAATTTGTCGTGTTGTTCCTGGAGTGAGGTCCTAGCACCTAAGGGGGTACCGATCGGCATGTGCCCCCAGACAAAGTGGTGATTGGCAGGGCTCAAGACCTGCCAATTGTCAGTCCCGTGCAGATTCTTTTGAAAAAATAATCGTAGAACAAAAACCGTTGATACAAACAGGGCACGGGGCATACCATTAGAAAGGTATTTAAGAGACCTTCAAGAGTCCTTTGGACTTCTCCCGGGTTCGGGATTTGACATTGGGTCAAATGTGGTTAGGAAGTGCATATCGGTCCTTTGGACGGGAGATCACCGGACGCAAATGAATCGTTCATCCGCATGGTAAGTCAAAATCCCGCACGGGGTGGACAGTTCGAAAGGTTAGGAGATGTACTTAGACATTTCAAAGAGTTTTTCTCGATTTTTGGGGGAAAAATGATCGTTTGTCCGATTGATTATGTTGTTTTGTGCACGGGGTGGACTGTTGGAAAGGGGTTTCAGTGACATTAAAAGATTCAAAGAGCTTTCTATCTGACAGTTAAGTTGATTGGGGTCAAATCGGGGCCCGGGAGTGCCCGGTGGCCTCCGAATCGATCTTCGATAGGAAAATGGTTCGTTCATCAGAATGGTTATGCCGATTCGTGCACGGGATAAACCATTGGAAAGGGTATTCAGAGCCCTTCAAAGATTCAAAGAGTTTTCACTCTGATGATGGAGTTGACCGGAGTCAAACGGGGACCGGGGGCGCTCAGTGGGCTCTAGATTGGTACTCGGAGTGCGACCTAGAGTTTATAGTGAGATGGGGAGATGCTAGCGGCCTAAGGGGAGACCTACGGGGTCCTAGAATGTGGTTTCTACAATAGAGGCATTAGAAATTTACAATAGTAGAAAAAAATAGCCAAATCTGTTAGGAGAAATTATATTAGCATCTTAACTTTAAGTTACCCTCTAAATAGATTTGGCAACCTATTTCTTAAACTCAACTGACATGTACTCAAAATATAAATCAATGTAAATAGATTATATAAAGTAGAATTGAGTTCAACTAAATAAGTAGTCTACAAACACACATAAAGAAATAAAGACTAATATGAATAACCTTATAATGGTTGCATTTGTTCCCCAACTGATGAGGGTGAGCATCACACTTACTCTATAATAGACCACGAGCTAAAATGGAACATCATTTTTCCATTTGTTTTCTACATACACAAGATTCCACTAATCTCCGAAGTTGTTTGAGGAAAACAAAAGTAAGAAGCTGGCAATTTTCACAGCGCTTCATCTGCTAACAAACATAGTTAGCAGAGGATACAAATATATAGTCAAAACAATATAGAAATCAGTGTTAATAAAATAGGTAGCAGCTTTAGCAATGGATATACATTGGGCATTTGAGCAAAAATTACGAGAAAATATGTCTCAATGAACATCACAAATCCTCAAACATAATGAATCCTCAAACAAACAAATAAATAAAAAGGAAGTGTACTCAAACAAACAAAAAGGAAGTGTATCAGTGTTTTAATTTTAACATAACGAATCCTCACAGTTGGTAATTTAACATAAGGAATCATCGTAGTTAGTAATATATACAAACTAAGTACGCTCTGCTCCACCAAGTATCTATAGTAATATATACAAACTAAGACCTCTTACAAATAAATGAAACTTTGATTTGGTCTACGTAAAGAGAGGAAAAGATATAGTTATACCCCAAAAATAGAACTTAAATGTATGTTTCAACTACTAATCTTTAATTAGCTAAAGCATTCATCACCAACCCAATCCGGACAAAATTCTAATAACCATAAACATAACCATACAGTGTACTATTTTCATGTTGTTAAATTTTTCGTAATTTGGTCTCTTATTTTCTATAGACCCATACTCTCACGTAATGAACCAAATATTTTCTTGGATTAATGTGAGAGCGTATAAATGTCTATACTATTGCTCACTCGAGCAATTAGAAACGGTGAACCAACATAGAGACACCATTTACCTTTCAACATTGCAAATAAATCTTTCATAGCTAGAAAATAAATAGTCTAAAATAGAAAAACAACTAATAACTACCAATTTTCAGATTTTGGAGATAATAAATACCTTTAAATATTTAACTATGGATGTATAACACAGGTACCCTTCCAATCAGATCTGCCATTCATATGAGGTCGTTGAGCAGTTTGCATCATTGAGCAGATATTTTCCTGGTGTTTCAATTTATGGTCACGAACTAAATGTTAATCGGCTAAAAAAAACACAACCTCTTGACATACATCAGAACCAAAATAAAAGCTCATATGTGCCAAAATTACCAATAATAATTTTGTCAAACAAAACTCACACCAATCAAAACTCAGATAAAAGAACAATCCAATAGTTGTAGACTGTGAGTATTACTTGTGACGTGTCACCCACTTAGATTTTGGCTACGGATACTGATCGCTTACATTTGTACGGATGGAATAACTTGAAGTCCATCTCAAACGTCAGTAAAGGACCAAAAAAATCAGTACATACCTGAAAGATACGTTGCAACAACCATATTCTTAAACTTTAAAAGGGATATTATCTAAATAATCAGTCTTACCAAACACTCTGCCTAAGATATAATGAGACATATAAATACAATATGTATATATCACGGCTAAAAAAATCATAAATATTGAACTTAGTTCAGGGAGATGTACTTGAAAATAAAACCAACACAAAGAATGATGAACACAAAGCAAGACTCCGTTGTACTAGTAGCTGTCTAAAAATATTTTACACACATAAGTGAACATAATGGATAACTCAGATAGCAAAATCTTGCTCGATAGACATCTCATCATTCTAAACTACAATGAAGGCATCCATGCCCACATTTGTAAATCATTACATCCATAGAGCAACATACACTCATTATACCAACACATCCAAAATCATAATAATTGTTTCTCATTGTCCAGAAAACTAATATTTACATGAGAATCTGCTGCAATAATGAAAAAGAAGATCTCTCAAAATGTAGTGTCCATAAAAATGGTGTCATTAACTATCGAGTTGGAAAAGTATAATTTCTCAAAATGTAGTGTTTGTTTCCCATATATTTTCACTTTCCAATTTGTTTTTATACTGGATGTTTCATAAGTATCATTAATGGAAAATAATTTCAGCAACAACTAATTTGAGAGACAAATTAAAATTTCAGCAACAAAAATAATTTCATACAAATTTTAGCAACAACAAATTTTTGGGACAAATTAAAATTTCAACAATAACAACCAATTTCAGCAAAAAATTATTTTTTAGCAACAATAACTAATTAAAATTTAAGCATACTAACATAATAATAAAAAATAGTATGTTACCTGATTTGGAGTTGACTCTCAGCTATAGGCTACATCGTGGATGAGTAGATCCACAAAAGACTCAGATCCACGATGCCACCAAAGACTCATATCCATGATGCCACAAAAGACTGAGTTTGTTATCTCAAACGAACAACCTCGAAACCACAAACCAGAATGGGACGATATCTTAATTGGTCGGAATTTTTTTTATATAAAACTCGAAGAAGATTTAGGGGAAGGTCCGCCCCTAGTGCATAGGATGGGGTTGCGCAGGGGAGAGGAGGCGGCACAGGGGTGGAGCAGCGAAGGGGGTGGGCTGGCAGGGAGGGGGAGAGGGAGAGAGCTCTGAGAGCGAAAAGAGATAGCGAGAGTTAGGTCGTGGGAAAAGAATTTGGAAAAGTGAAAAATGTTAGGGAAAAGTAAGGAAAAATATTAAAAGGGTCAGATACATTCGTCCCTTTTGGTATATCAAATGGGACGGAACTTAAAACCGCCTCTTTTGGTATATTAAAAGGGACGAATGTTTAAGACCGTCCCATTTGGTACCCATTTAGTATATAAAAAAGAACGGTTTTAAAAATCAGTGCTTTATATTTGTTTGGAAAAAGTTAAAAATTCAAGGTATACCAAAAGGGAAAGATTTTAAAAACCATCCCCTTTGCTATACCAAATGGGACGATTTTCTAAATCGTCCCTTTTGGTACATAAAAGGGGATTGTTTTTAAAACTTGTCCATTAAATTAGCCCAAAAAAAGCGCTAAAAATTCCGGTATACTTTAAGATTCGATTTTTAATAACCATCCTATTTGGTATAGCAAATGCGACGGATTTTAAAAATCGACCCTATTACGATTTATGAAAAGGTACGGTAATTAAAAACCGTCCCATTTGGTATATCAAAATGGACAAAATGATACGGCTGTCCTAAATACTCCCGTCCCTAATACCCATTTTTCTTGTAGTGCTCAGAGGGTGTGTTCGTAATGGTAGAAACTTTCTCTCTCCAACTTCCTATGAAGATACTAACTATTTCCCCATATTTCTTGTTAAGAAGCTTTAGATCTCGGCACGTAACCTCTTGCTCCTCATTGTACTTCTACTAAGACATGAATTCTCGAAAAACATCCTCCCAACTATGAATTTTAGATTCTTCGAGGGACAAAAACCAATGGAGGGTGGTTTCTTTTAAGGTATACTGGAACATCTGGGCCATTATCTCTTTAGAGGCACTAAGGAGGGTCATGGATCGGTGATAGCTTCGAAGTTGAACAATTAGGGGCCCACTTTCCCTGAACTTCTTGATGCCTGGCATCTTAAACTTCTTTGAAAGTTTGGCTTTAGGACAAGGAGACATATGGGTGTAGTCCATGTAATTCTTGGATATCTTAACTTGGTCAAACTTCTTCGACAACATCTTGAGGTCTTCCTTGAGCTTTTTCAGTTCCTCCTCCTTAGGATCTATGGGTACTGACAGGTTATCCCCTGGTTGAGCAAGGTTCGGGATGGGGAGTTGAGTTAGAGATGGTCTATTGGCAAATAGGGCATGAGAAGCATATTGATACTCTTCTGGGACCTAAATAGTCTTGGGAGAGGGTTGACCCATCGCACAAGGGAAACCTCGGGTTCTTAAGTAACTTGAGCCTAGTGACGCTACATCTAATGGACCTCAGTTTCAAGGTTGTCAATATGAGCACTAAGATGGGTTAAGATGATCATAAGATTGGGATGCACATTTGGTGCTTGGTCGACGTTCTCCATGAAGAGATCGTAAAGGTAAATCCTAAACTTGCATGAGGCAGCAGAAGAACTAGCAGAGCTTCGGGGCGATTTGATGAAAGACCCAAGCCAAAAGGGAGCCGGGCAAAAATCGAGCATGCACTCGACCTGAGAGGGAAAATGGTTTGAATTTATTTTTGAAAGAAGGAAGAAGAAAATTTTGGTTATTTAGGGAGGAGAAAAATGTTTTTGGTATTTTTAGATTTTCAAAAAAAGGAGGGAAAATGAGAGGAATCTAAGGATGATTAATCTTAATGTTATTATTAAGTTCTCACTTGTATTAGGTTTGCCTAAATGTAGAAAATATGTCGGATAGGACCCAAGCCTTGGAAAATATGGTTTGGAAAAATATGTAAGACAAGGTTGGACTTATTTCCAGGTTTACAGACGGGGTCCTATTTTGAAAAAAGGCTAAATCGCATGAAAATTAAGGTGGTATGCTGACTTAAAATTTCGGTAGAGTTTCGCATGGTAACTGCAGATTAAATATGAGTGTCCTGGGTTTGACAGCTATATGAGGTTTATGCAATTGTTGAGTTAGTGGAAGGGTTCCCACCTTTGGCATAACTTCCACGTTATACATCTTGCTTATAAGGTAAATCATTCATCAGTAAATATGGACAAGCCATTTGATATACCCGAGTGTATGTGAATTGCCTCACTATATACCTCGTGACGATAGTACGTGTGAGATAGAATTAGATATACTCGACATACATGAACGCGTTCCTTGCTATATACCTCCTTTCGTGAGTTCGGTCAAACACTACGATGCGGGGGGAACCGTTCGATATACGTTGAAAGTATGAGGCCAATGGAAGGTGAGAGTCATATCGCTAAGGCCAACTACGACTCTATAAGGGAAAATTTGTTGTCATTGTGTATGGCGTATCCTGTTACATCCGTCATGGTAGTTCAAGTTCACACGATCAAGAAGATGGATCCGAATATCAAGCAACATCAACATGATCTACGACTTGACGTATATTTGGTATGGATTTTTTTTTGTGTTTCGTAGATATTTTACTAAGTATTGGGAAATTTTCTAAACTGATTTTTGTCAAAATGAGGCATTTTCAAACAGTTTTTTAAACAACATTTTAAACTTCAAAAATTTTTATTTTTAACAGTCTCGTTCAAATAAGATTGATATCTTGTTAGAATCACATGGTTATGTCGTTAAAAGCTCGTTTGATAAATGCATCGATCGTGCTTTGAATGAATGCTTACTATTTTAACTTTTTTGATCTCGCTAGAAGTGAAGTTGAGGTCGTTCGAATGACATCCCTATGTTATTAGAACGACTGCCTCTTCTAGTTCGAACAAGATTACACCATCTCAAAATTTGTGTCCACTTATAAATACATGTTTTGTGAAGATATTTCTTTAAGACTTCTGATTTACGAAAACTGTAGAATTGCTACATTTAGTTTTCACTTTTTATAGGGCAAAACACTTTTTGATTCACACATATCTTTCCCAAATACTTTTTTGAATTATCTTTGAAACCCAAAGCAGTTATTCGTTAAAGTTACTCTTGTAGAGAAGGAGTCTCTACTACTGCTCTTGTAGTTCTTAAGGTAATCATTGCTGACGACTGCGATCATTATGGGTTCTTGAGGGAATTCATTGCTGAAGGAAGATTGCAATCTGTGTAGTTATCATGGAAACTGTTGCTAAAGAAGAAGACTGTCACATGTGGGAGATTGGTCAGGAAGATTTTTCGAATTGTATTTGTAAGTTACGATTTGCAAAACTATTAGTGAAATAAAAGGTTTTTCCCTTTGGGGTTTCTTTAAATGCTTAATTTGAATCACATAGTTGAATGTTCTAGGGTTAATAAGAATTAAAATTTGTTTTAGGATTGGCATCTAATTAAATAGTTTAATCCATCGGAGAATCACGCACACTCTACAAATTGGTATCAGAGCGGGTTGCACAAATTTACTATGTGATCCCTTATCTGCAATTTTTTTGAGATATCAATTGTTTTGAAAAATTGATTTTGAAAAATAGCAAATTTTCTAACGGGTAACTTATATAATCGAATGCCTGTCTTTGATGGTGTAAGAGGGTACTTAAATAAGATAAATGGAGGCGTAACCCCTGTTTGAGTATGGTAATGATAAGCTACTTGGCCAAAGCCTTGGGTTAATTATAGGACCCACAAACACAGACGCAATGAAGTTAAGCTCAGTTTAAACTCACAAAGACTCTCGTGTATAGCTTAGAAGATAGTAATGAACTTTAGAAGTAACTTAGCTAGAGGGAGAGATAAGTAAGCACCCTAGATACACCTTGGTAGGCAGGTATAAACACACCTAGTACTCTCAAGAATCTCTGTCAAATATTAAAAGCTTCGTAATAAGTAACAATGGTGAGTAGGTAAAAACTCTTTGTCTGGTAATAACTTCCTAGACTCTAAAAAGGGTCTCCCCTCCTCAAAGGTGGTTGGGGTCCTTAAATATCCCCCCACACCACCCCCGAGGCAACTCAGTCATTTAAGGCCATGAAATACATCCCTCACACTTTATGTCACAAAATTAAATGCCTGATACACTAGTTGTCTCCACGTCACAAACATTAAATGCCAAGACATGCCTTTTGCTTAACCACTGTGTGTCAGGGGTCTGTTGTCGTAGAGGTGGCTCACCAACTGCCTGATAGCCCCAAATACCACGGTGGTTTACTCAAGTGCATGTCTGACATTGTTTAGCTGGCTAGTGACATCACCTACAGTAGATGTGCCATTAAGTAGAGGCTTGTTTGGTTCGCAACTTAACGCCCGATGGAACTCCAAGCCGCTCCACCCGAGGTTCCACAGTTAGGGTCTTTTGGTGTCTTACCAGGTGTATCTAAGATGGTTAGGACGAGCCCCAACGGTGCCTTACTTCTCAATCCTCCAAACCAAGTCCCTCTAAAGTTCCCACGGTGAGGTCATTCGATAGAGGATGAAAGCTCTCCTAGGCCCTGCCAAGCCTAGTCTCTCGCGAGTACCGTTTGACCTCACACAAACTCGTTATCATTCCCGTTACAACATTACAATCGTTATAGCTTACAGTCAATCATAAACAAAAATAGAATATGACTAATACAACAAGCTATAGTATGTGTTACCACGCCAAGCTGCCTTGCTTGAGTTGCCACGCTCGAGCTGCCTCGGTTGCTTAATCTCAAACACTATTGTCATTTAGGGAACCATCCCTAATCTCAGGATTACCATCAAGCCCCTTCTACATTTTCCCCTTCGTTGAGAGATTTGTTGGAACAAGAAATGTCTGCACGAAACTTGTTAATCCGATGAACCCTCTCTGTGTGTACCTGAGCCGAAGCGCCATGACTTACTGGGGCTTGGCCAAAGGGGCATCGCCACTTTTTCCTCATGTCGATCCTCAACCGTTCTAGCTTTATTATTTGAAATTCTCCCGAAAGGCCTACTATTTTTCTCAAATACTCGTTTGAACTCTTGGTAAGTGAAATTCTCCCTTCTAATGGTTCGCTATGTTTGAAAAAATAGAAATTCTCCCCGATGTAACTGAGTCACAAATTAAACAACGTTTGGACTTGTGGGGAGGGGACATCATACCTTTTTTTTTTTAACCGTTGGGACATCTTTTCCGTTGGGAGTTATTGGATATGTCTGACACCAATTTGGCGCCAAAACATAAACTTGGTCAAGAAGGTAACCCCTTCTATTCCCCAGACGTCACTTCGTATTCGACATAATGTCGTCCTTTCAGCTGCCGAGACCCTTCCCAATGTGCCACGTATTCTTTTGAAATGATTAGAGGCCGCCCTTGCACGCGCGCTCGTGGGAGACGTCAAGCGTTAAGTTTGAAACCCTTCAAACGTCTCTTTTTCATTTCAAAACTCTAATATCTTCGTCTTCTTCATCTCCTTCAACACTCCCGCTTCTTTTAGAGAGAGAAAGCTTATGCGACCTCCATTGTTGCCCTCTTCTTTGCTCAGCCTCCTCTTTCTCTCATCTTTTGCACCACCACCTGCGGTTGTGCTCCTCTCTTCTTGTTCTTAGCCTTATTCTCCCATCTACACCATTTATTATCATTTTCTCATGGCTTCTTCCAGTGTTTCCAAGGTTGCTGCCGCTACCTAACCTGGTTCCCCCTCTGCCGCCGCTGGCGCTGCCACCACCCTCAGCGGCGCTGCTTTGGTCGCAGCTCGTCAAGAACAACTACACTTCTACCGTCGTGCGCCTATTTTTGAAGAGGAAGCTGATAAGTTTTCTGAGGCGTGCAAGACATGCCATTTCTCATCCAAGTTCGATCCATTACTGCTGGGTGATGAAGAAGTGGACTCGTCGAAGTGGGGCTCGCTTCCGTCTGGATTGTGGTGACTTTGCCTATTCCCAGATCGACTTCGAAGCACTTGGGGGTTCAGCAGCTCATTTTTTTGCGTGGCACACACATATGCAGAGCTCCCACGCTGCTGTTCTTACGAAGGTTGGGCTGCATCGAGCCTATTAGTTTGGCGAGTTCACTCTCTCGAAGCACAACGCGGCACTTCAAGTGCTAGTCTCCCGATGGAACATCACAACCCACACCTTCTTCGCTGCGTGGGGGGAGTTTACTGTTACGTTGGAGGATGTATGCGAACTTCTTGGGTTTGAGCCCATGGGAGAGTATACTTATCACGACGAGCCTCTGGACGCCGAAGAGGCTGCTGATCGGGTCGAGTTGGATCGGATCTTCCGCAGTTGCACCGGTCCTTCAAACAAAGCTACCTTTTCCGAAGGATACTAGTGATGTAACAGGCCGAAGGATACTAGTGATGTAAGGGGTCGTGGTAGAGGTACCCCCTAGAACTACCGGCCTACATACTCGTACTGCTTTCACTCTTCTTTCTTACTGGAAAACCCAACGATCAGCCCAGGAGGGACCTGATAAACATCTCCGTTCGTTTGGCTAGAGGATTCAACTTACCTCTGGCTGCCATTACCTTGGGGTCCCTCTACACTTGGTTGGATCGAACCCATATTGACATGAAACGGTCGCTGGGTCGTTATAATTTGGCAAATTTTGCCAACACAATTATCTTGACAGGCTTCCTCTATACCTGCTTTCCTGCCATTTATACGAAGTCAGTTTCTTTGCCTGTGAGACAGGGTATCAAGCCTCCACGCCTCCTATGTTTCCACAAGAAGCAGAGCCGAAAGGAGATAATGGAGGTTTTTGACCACTGGGACTCCTTCGTAATGAGGTCATACAGTGAGACCACCTTCGCCCATACTTGGGGCTTTTTTCCTACTGCAACCACCATGGTGAGATTTACTCCGGTTGTAGATAATCCCTCGCAAGCCGTAGTGCTTCTTTTTACCCTGGGGTTCCTCCCCTCTTACACTGAATGGGGGTATGCTTCTGAGCCTTATAACCCGATAGATGCAACAGACAATTTGGGTTTGACAAGGGGGCTCCTCGACCTGTGTTCCAGAACAATCATCCCAAAGCCACCTTTGCTGAGGCATGTACCTTCTATACTGCCGCTACGGTGCTTGGCGTGACATCCACCATTGATGGGCGTATCACCCTCCCGAGTGCCACGAGGAAAGGAGTTGTATCCACATCCTTTGCCATGAAGTTCCATCCGGGGCAGTTGGCCAGGATTAACGAGTATATTCAGTCCCCTCCTTGTTATCCCCCTGTCCTTTCCTTTTCTTCCTCTGAGTTGGGTCTAAAGGGGAACTTCGTGCTTGGGGTTGAGTTTCCCCTAAGAAAAACTATTAAGGAGTATCCTGATGAACTACCCCCTCATTACCCCTTGATCCCGACTGCCACCCCGAAACCCAAGGCCACTGCGACCCCTAAGCTATCTGTCCCCACAGCCTAAGGTGCCACGGGAGAAGGCCCCTCTGAGCCACCTGCCAAGAGGGAGAAGAAGTCCAAGTCTAAGAAGGTCAAGGTCAAAGATCAAACTAATACTCCACTAGAGGCATTCCCAATTGCATCTGTTCCCCCCTCCATGCCCCCGGAATTAGCTGAAGAGCTGAGGAGGCGGGTAAAGGCCGAAGTTGCCCGGATAAATGCTGAGTTCGAACGGCGCGCAGTTGTCGTTCCCCCTTCGGGTGCATTCCCAAAAATAGTGGTGGATCCTAGTGAGCCCTCTGCGAAGAGAATAAAAAGGTTGAAGGTGCCTGAAATCGGTGGTGCCAAGGCATCAAGAAGGAAGACGCTGGGCACTAAGCCCCAAAAGAAACCAATATTTGAGCGTCCTTCATCACCAGCTCCTTCTGTCCCTGCTTCTTTGCCTTCTCCCTCTGGATCTGAGGTATATGTTCATTCTTTATCCCTTCCTTCTTCTCTTGACATAGTGTTTTTTACTTATTGCCTGATATCTTTGGTGCAGGAAGTTAAAGAAATAAGGGTCAGTCCTCGCAGTCCTCCCAGTCCTCCAGTGAGTCCTTTCGTGGGGGGGCGTTGCATTGCTCTTCCAGCCACTGCCTCCCTTCCTCGTTCGCCTTTGATAAGCCTCACCTATTCACATCGTTCCTCCTCCCACTAGGCCAGACATGCCTCCGTGGGTGCTGTTGGGTTGTTCGGCCAGCCTGAGGCACCCGTTCCAGCCTCCTTCGAGTTGCCTTCGGAGCGGGAAGTCTCTCTGCCCCTGGTTGTGGTCGAAGAGAATGTGCCATAGGTAAGTGTCTTTTTGAACTTTGCATCTTTTATTTGTCCCATCATTCCTTAATTGTAACATGTTGGGCTGTTTTAGGCGGATGTGGCGTCGCTGGTAGCCAACATTCTTCTTCCTCCTGTACTGTCAAGACCCCTTACTGCAGTTCCTATTTTTAGTGCCATAACGGGGGTAAGCCAAGCGCATTTCTGTCTCTTGTCCTTTTACAGTTACTCCTTTTATTTAATATTTGTTTTTATCTTTGTAGCTCTCTCCAAGCCTTTCTCCGCCTTTCGTGCTAAGTGGCCTTATCCCTTCTCAGGCCCGGGTTGGAGTACCTGCTCTAGTTGGGACATCCCTCGAAGGGCCATCACCTCCTTCTAACAGTGCGCCCATGCTTGCTATAATACCCTACACTAGCGAGGGAGGTGTTTCTTCCTTCGAGGCTTCTATACCCAAGGGCTCCGTTGAGGCTGCTGAGGTAATGAGCCCGCCTCCCACGGCTTCTGCTGCCGCTGAGGTGCTTCTCTAATTTCTCTATATTTCTCTTTTTTCTCGAAATCCACCTTTGTGGGTAACTTAATCGAAGAAAGCATTTTAAGTTATTTTTCATAAACTCCCACCTATTGGTGACTTAACAACGAAAACACTTGTTAAGATTTTTAATAAACTCCACCTATAACGGATTTTTAATAAACTCCACCTATAATTGTGACTTAACAACGAAAACGCTTGTTAAGATTTTTAATAAACTCCACCTATAACGGTGACTTAACAACAAAAACGCTTGTTAAGATTTTTAATAAACTCCACCTATAACGGTGACTTAACAACGAAAACGCTTCTTAAGATTTTTAATAAACTCCACCTATAATGGTGACTTAACAACGAAAACATTTGTTAAGATTTTTTTTAATAAACTCCACCTATAACGGTGACTTAACAACGAAAATGCTTGTTAAGATTTTTAATAAACTCCACCTATAATGGTGACTTAACAACGAAAACGTTTGTTAAGATTTTTTTTTAATGAACTCCACATATATTTCGCCTGTGTTTCCAGGTTGCTCGAGAGTATTCCCCCCCAGTTCCTTCGCTTGTTGCCTCGCCTCCTCGTGAACCTGCATCCTCCGAAGAATCAAGTCATAATGGTCAAGGTTCCACGACAGGTGCTTCCGCGGATAGCGAATCTGGGTGCGAGCTTCCTCTGCCTGACTTGTCTACTCCCGCCTTCTGCCTGATGGTACTCCAATGTTCTCCCCAAATGGCTACCAACCATCGTTTGGTCATTGAGCGACTCGTGAGACATCATCCTGGGACCTTTACGGTGGACTGCCTTCGTTCCAACATCGCAGTTATGAGTCATAGGCTCCAAGGCATGGCCCCCGTTATTGCTGATATCATGGTCACTCCGACTGTGAATGTTACCAGGACCCTCCTTAATCAGTTCTTGGGCTATTTGAGGGAGTTGGGTTGTGATGGGTTCCATTTTGACTGGCTCATTGCACACTTAAAGACTTTAAAGAGCCAGCAGCTGGACAGGCAACGGGAACTTTTAAAAAAACATCAGAAGGATTAGAGGGACGAGGAAGCCAAGGTGGCCGAGCTAGTACCTCTCCTCGAAGTTGTTGATAAGGAGGTAGAGAACCTCGACGAAGCTCTGCGTTCGGTGAAGTCAAAACGAGAGAAACTCCTAATCGAGCGTACATAGTCACAGACAAGGTTAGAGGTTTCTATTAGCGCCCAACGGTGCTATCAGGCAGCCTCTGCGGGTCTCCCTGGAGATTTCTTTTCTTCCCCTGATCTGTGGTTCCTCCTGGGTTAATGAGCTTCTTGTATATGTATTTTTTTCCCTATGTAATCCTTGGGCAATCGTTCCCATTTTTGTAATGCCCCAAAGTATATGAATGGAAAAGAAAAACTTATTCTCATGTTCTCTTTGCGTTATAGTTGTTTACATAGATCATGACATAAAGTTCCGTAGTTCTTTTAACTCTAAAAAGAAAACAAAGAAAGTAAAGGGGACCTTCTTTCACAAAGTGAACTCGTATATTCATATTGGTTAAGTACATTGGTGACTCCAAACGTAATGGTCTACACGTGATAGACCTTCAACCATTTGTTGTTAAACTTAAATGGCCTGTCTTTTTTTATCTTAGAAATTAAATAATAACCTGAGTCATACGCCTCCTTTACGATGAAAGGTCCCTCCCAATTTTCTACAAACTTAGGTAGAGGAAGTCCGCTAATATGTTAAACTGTTGCCTTTAACACGAGATCTCCTGCCACGAATTCCCTTGGCCTTACCAGGTTGTCATATGCCCTGGATAGCTGCCTCGTATACATTTGAAAGTGTTGCATCGCATTATCCCTGTGCTCGTCCAACGCTTCCAACTGTACGTGTCTATTCTGAGGGAGCATGCTGCTCCGCAGAGCATATCGAGCCGAGGAAACCTCTAACTCTACTGGGAGAATTGCATAAGCCCCATAAATAAGAGAGAACGGCATATACCCCATAGGCTTTCTTTTAGTCATTCGATAGGCCCATAAAATGGCTGGTATATTGTCATCCCACGATCCTGGGAAATCCTTCATAGTTTTAGCTAAGATATTGACTAAAGTCTTGTTAGTTGCTTCGACTTGGCCGTTCCCCTTTGGGTATGCCACCTTCGAAGTGTGATGAATGCTGGAGTATTTATCCGTGAGCATCGTTACCTCTGAGTTGACGAAAGGGGTTTCGTTATCCGAGAGAATGACCTTTGGGATCCCAAAACGGCAGATGATATGTTCTCGGATGAAGTTGCTCACTACCCCTGCTGTCGCCCTTCTCAGTGGTATCTCTTCGGCCCACTTTGTGAAACACTCTGTTGCCACCAGGATCCATATTTTCCCCCTCGACGAGGGGTGTATTGCCCCTACTAGGTCAAACGCCCAAGTGTGAAAAGGGTAAGGTGTTGTCAGAGAGTGTAAGTCTACCGATGGGGCATGGATCATGTTTCCATGTAGCTGGCAAGCCTTGCACTTTCGAACGAACTCAGCAGAGTTCTTCTCCATCGTTGGCCAATAATACCCCAACGTCATCAACTGATCATACAACTTGGCCCCTCCTATGTGAGCTAGATCGTGTGCTTGTTTGAGGACCTCGGTTGCTTCCTCCTTCGTGATGCAACGCAATGGCCGGTTGAAGTATCCCCTTCGATAGAGCTGCCCCTCCTGGATATAGAACCTTGGGTCCCTTCGCTTTAGTCTCATTGCGTCAATTTTCTCTATCGGGGCAACTCCGTCTTTAATGAAGTCAATATAGGGTTACCTCCAATCCGCTTGAGTTTCAATGAAATGGCATTCAGCCGCTTCAAAGAAAAGCTGACACTTATCGCACCTCCATTGTAACTCGACTGCGTCCTGCTTCATCCTAGGCCAGAAATATCCTTCCCTTTGAATTCTTCTATAAAGGGGAATCTCCATCATTTCGTAGTGTTCTTCGTGCAATTTTTTCAATTTCTGCCCCGTTTCCTCTGGGCCGATGCACCTTGACAGCCACCCTCCTGCATTTCTGAAATAGAGATTTCCCTGGTTTGTAAAATATTGGGCCAACTCTCCTAGCCCCATTGCCCCCTCGCCAGACTCCAGCTGCTTCTTAATCTCTCCCCTCCAGTTCGCGTCCTCCTTCATCGGTAGAATTGATTGTACTATCGAAGGAGATGTTCTTCGTTGGATCATGACGATAGTTGTATCGTTCCTCATGACCATTTTCTGGGCAATAGTTACGTATGCATCTGGGTGGCGATTCATCGTTCTGGGATGTCTCTTGATCTTAGTCCGATGGAACTGGTTTAGGAGTCTCTGGATGATCATTCTGTATGGGGCCAGGTTCATGTGCTTCAACGCGTATTCTCCGTTTACTTACTGGATCACCAAGTTCGAATCACCTTTAATGCAGAGTGAACGAATTCCCCTTCGAAGAGCTTCTAGCAACCCCAGCACCAATACCTCGTACACAGCTTCGTTATTGGAGCAAGGGAAATCTAACTTATAGGAAAGGAAAATTTCTTCTATTCCCTTTGAAAGAATAACCCCTGTCCCTCCCTTCTTCTTCGTCGAAGATCCATTGAACTGCATCGTCCACTCTTCCTCAGTTGCACCCAGGTAATTAGCTTGTAGGTCATCTCCCGGAATGTCTTCTTTAGGTGGCTCAAACGTTCCTGATGGAAATATTGCCAATAGATCGGCATACGCCTGGCTCTTGATTGCGCGAGGAGCTACACACTTCAAGTCATATTCTGAAAGGATGAGGAACCACCTAGCCGCTCTGCCAATTAATATAGTTCTTGCCAACAAATACTTAATGGGATCACATTTAGTCACAATGTGAACCGTAAAAGATAGCATATAATGCCTAAGTTTTTATGCTACAAAGACCAAGGCCAAACAATGTCTTTCTAAGCTGCTATATCTAATCTCTAGGCCATGTATGATTCTACTGAGGTAGTAGACTGGTCGTTCTTGCCCATCAATCTCTTGTGCCAACAAAGCCCCAACGGACCTCGCGATAGATGTAAGGTATAACTGCAATGGCATTCCTACCCATGAGGGAACCATGGTCTGTGGTGAAACCAGCAGCTTCTTCAGTCCGTCAAAAGACTCTTGGTGAACCTCCCCCCAGTTGAACTTCATTCTCTTTCATAACAGCTGCATCAGCGGGTGTGTTACTTCGACCAATCCAGTCACAAATCTCCTAAGGTAGGAGACTTTACCGAGAAAACTCTTCAGTTCCTTCGCCGTTCTTGGACATGGTATTTCCAAGATCGCCCGCTATTTATCCTGGTCCATCTACATGCCTTGTCGATCAACCACGAAGCCTAGAAATTTCCCGCTCGTTACTCCGAAGACACACTTTAACGGGTCATCTTCAGTTTGTACCTCTCGCACCGAATAAGCACCTTCTTTAAATCATTCAGATGGGACTCCTCCTCCTTCAATTTGATGACCAAGTCATCTACGTAGAACTCTACAAATTTGTGGAAGAAGTCATGAAAAATGGCCATCATTGTCCTCTAGTAAGTAGCCCCAGCGTTCTTGAGCCCAAACGGCATCACCCTCTACATGAAGTTACCCAGCGGCGTTCTGAATGCCATTTTTTCTGCATCCGAGGGGTCCATCTTGATATGGTTATACCCTACATACCCATCCATGAGGCTATACATCTCATGACCAGCCGTTGCGTCTATCAGGCTGTCAATGGAGGGTAGAGGGAACTCATCTTTTGGACAAGCTCTATTCAAATCTCTAAAGTTCACACAAATCCTTATCTGGTTTTTATCCTTCTTTCCCACTAGGATAATACTGGATAGCCAAAGTGGGTGTTGTATTGGTACAATGAATCCTATCATTAGTAGGCACTGGACCCCTTCTTTAATCTTCAGATCCAGCTCGGGTTTGTACGTTCTTGTTGCCTGCTTTTCTGGAATGGCTGAAGGCATTACATTCAACCTATGGCAACTTACTTCCTCATCCAGCCCTTCCATTTCCGTGTACTTCCAAGCGAAAACATCTATGAACTCCCGAATCAATTCGACAAAGGCCCCTCGCTTCTGAGCGCTGAGATCCTTCGAGATGAATATGGGTATTGGGTCCTATCCTTCTTTTGCCAGGTTCAACCGCTCCAACCCTTGCACCTGCGGCCTCGGTCTATCTGTCATGCAATCAGGCTCCTCGGCGACTTCCTCCATAAATTCATGTATGTTGGAATTGTCTATCACCATATATTGCCCCAATTGATCTATCAAAAAGCACTCGTATACCGGGTCAACCTCATCATCAGCTTCCTCGACCACCCGCTCACACCGTTATAAGTGATACACCACATTTCCTTCTTTAGTAATGACCTTCTTACATTGTCTGCTGATGGCGGTGGCTACCTTCCTCTTCTTCTCCCTAGAAGCCTTGGCCACATTTTTTTCTGAGAACCGGCTCAGCACACTTTATCGTTGGACCTCATACTCCATCGGATCCACCCTGGGCCTCATCCTGTCCCCCAGCTGCTTCGAGATGCGTTGGGGTCGAGAGACCACTTGATGAGCTTCCTCGGCTATTTCCCTTAGGTCGCTCTCCGTCTTCTGTTCATTTAAGGGCCCCATCCTTTCTTTGATCGAGGGAACCCATGCTCCCTCCATTCTTCTTGTTCAGATCCGAACATCTTCCTCTAGCTCCGTGTAAAATGATGCGTCCACCAAGTGAGCTTCTTCAACTGCGAAGGGCCTCTTTGTGGCCCTAATGGTTACCTCTGTTCCCTTGACGTTCTCCTTAGCACATTGGTGGTATGTAGAAGGAACCAGGCCTTAGTTGTGCATCCACACCCTTCCTATCAATAGATGATAGGAAGTTTCACTCTCTATCACGTGGAACTTTATATGGGAGCTCAAGTTTCCCATCACAATCCCCACATTAACATACCCGATAGATTTGGAGGATTGGTTATCATACCCCGAAATTACCAAAGGCATAGGGACCATCCTTTCTTCTGGAATATTTGCCGCGTGAAAGGAGTTGATTGGCATAATATTGATGAAAGCTCCTCCATCCATGAGAGTCCTTGCGAAGCTAACTCCATTGACACTGGCCGTCACATATAATGGCCTGTTATGAGGGAACCTTAAAGCTCTATCCGCATCGCTAAAGGTTACCTCTGACAGAAACCTTCTCACCAACCTGGCCATGGGTCCCCTCCACCTTAACGAAGGGACAGTGTTCTTTCTCGCAATATCAAGTATTGCCTGGGTTATCTCGAGCCTAATATCCTTTGGTACCCACACTTTGTCGAAGAACCAAGTGAACTTTGGGGACCTCGAAACTGCGCAGTATTCCAGAGTTGGGTCTATTTCCTCGCCTTCAACATTATACCCTTCCTCCGCATCTTTGGAACTTGCTTCATCGTAGTCCAACACAACGTTTGCCATTCCCCTGGTGAAAATCTCCAAAGCCTCCTCGTACTCCTCTCATTCATCATAGGCCACCACGAGATTGGCCCCATGCGCCGGTAGGGGGTTGTTGTTAACATTTTGTGGGGGGATCTGCAACGTTCCCGCCTTCGTGTACTTGTCAATGATTCTTCTTAGTGTGAAACAGCTCTCTGTCAGATGTTGGATCTTCTGATGGATCCGAAAATATTTAGGATCCGCCTTCGTTGCAGCATCAGGTTCTTCCATCGAGATACCTTTTGGTTCATAAACCGTTACCCCTTGGACCATCGCGTTATAACAACTCACAACCTCCTCTATCGTGCAGGGCAACGGTGGAGGGTCTTCTCTATCTTTCCCAAATTTCCTCTTGTTGTCCCTCCTCGGTGTCTTGCCCCTATCTTCTCCTTCGGCGTACCCTACCCGCGGGGGAACATCAAAGAGGTCGTACCACCAAAGAGATGTTTCTTGCTTCTTTCAAGAATGCCGCAAAAGTCCCCTCGCGTGTCTCGTTGATAAGATGGCAGATGTATTCAGGAAGCAGTCCCTCAGCACAAATTTGTAATAACTTGGACTCTTTGGCCTCCTCCTTCATATCGAGGGACCTTTCCCTGAACCTTAGAACATAGGCCACCACTTATTCCCTAGGTCTTTGCTTCTCCCTTCCCAGTTGGGTCAAGGTGAACTCGTCTTCTGCCAAAAAGAACTTTTGGAAAAACAATACATGCATCTCCTCCAACGTAGAAACGCTGTTGGGAGTTAAGTGAGAGTACCAGGTGTATGCCTTCTCGATTAGGGATTTGGAAAACTCTCTCAATTTAAGCTTCTTATCATTGCAATGTGCTCCCAAGTGTTCAACAAACCGCTTAATGTGCTCCTTCGGGTTCCCACCTTTCCCTGTATATTTTTCGAAGATAGGGGGAATATAGTCCTTTGGGTAAGGCTCATCGTTGTACGCTTGAGGGTAGGGTGTTCAAAAGTCGTCATAAACTGACGCCACTTCGCCAGCTGATCGCGAGGAAGCCCGCATGAACTTCAACATCTCCTTCTGCATCTCTTTTCTCATTTCTTCCATGGGCGAGGCCACAGGGGCCACCAGCAACGGGGCCATGGTCAGAGCGCTCATTGCAACTAAAATGAACATTACCGGCGGTGCCGTTGAGACTCTTGAGGTTCCCACTGCTGGATTCGCAATAGGGGGTACGCTTGCCGGGAGCGTTCCTGCAGTGCCTGCACCAGGTGGGGCCGTTGGAGCTACCCCTAGTGTTACGAAAGCATTAGCCTCCAATCCTCCCAGCATAGTTGAAGCTACTGGGGTTTGCAAAAACTCATAAAATTTTCTCATGAGGAGCGCCATCTGGGCGGGTCCCAACCCTGCACTCATGGCAGGTTGTGCCGCCCCAGAAACGTCTGACATCGTCGGAACCGGCGGTACCTCTACTCGATGAGCCCCATACCTTAGGGCCTCTTGCTTCCTCGCGGCCTGTTCTTCATTACGCTGGATATCATCAAAGTTGAGTCTTCGAGTCGCATTATCTTGCGCCATACTCCCTAGCTAGGAGAATGCCTCCCCAGCAGAGTCGCCAAATGTTAGAGGGTACTTTAGATAAGATAAATGGAGGCGTAACCCCTGTTTGAGTATGGTATTGATAAGATACTTGGCCAAATCCTTGGGTTAATGATAAGACCCATAAACACAGACGCAATGAAGTTAAGCTCAGTTTAAACTCACAAAGTTTCTCGTGTATAGCTTAGAAGATAGTAATGAACTTTAGAAGTAACTTAGCTAGAGGGAGAGAGAACTAAGCACCCTAAATACACCTTGGTAGGCAGGTATAAACACACCTAGTACTCTCAAGAATCTCTGTCAAATATTAAAAGCTTCGTAATAAGTAACAATGGTGAGTAGGTAAAAACTCTCTGTCTGGTAATAACTTCCCAGACTCTAAAAAGGGTCTCCCCTCCTCAAAGGTGGTTAGGGTCCTTAAATAGCCCTTCACACCACCCCCGAGGCAACTTAGTCATTTAAGGCCACGAAAGACATCCCTCACACTTTATGTCACAACATTAAATGCCTGATACACTAGTTGTCTCCACGTCACAAACATTAAATGCCAAGACATGCCTTTTGCTTAACCACTCTGTGTCAGGGCTGTTGTCGCAGAGGTGGTTCACCAACTGCCTGACAGCCCCAAATACCATGGTGGTTTACTCAAGTGCATGTCTGACATTGTTTAGCTAGCTAGTGACATCACCTATAATAGATGTGATATTAAGTAGAGGGTTGTTTGGTTCGCAACTTAACGCCCGATGGGACTCCAAGACGCTCCACCCGAGGTTCCACAGTCAGGGTCTTTTGATGTTTTACCAGGTGTATCTAAGATGGTTAGGACGATCCCCAACGGTGCTTTACTTATCAATCCTCCAAACCAAGTCCCTCTAAAGTTCCCACAGTGAGGTCATTAGATAGAGCATGAAAGCTCTCCCAGGCCCTGCCAAGCCTGGTCTCTCGCGAGTACCGTTTGACCTCACACAAACTCGTTATCATTCTCGTTACAACATTACAATCGTTATAGCTTATAGTCAATCATAAACAAAAATACAATATGACTAATACAACAAGCTATAGTATGAGTTGTCGCGCCAAGCTGCCTCGTTTGAGTTGCCACGCTCGAGCTGCCTCGGTTTCTTAATTTCAAACATTATTGTCATTTAGGGAACCATCCCTAATCTCAGGATTACCGTCAAGCCCCTTCTACTGATGGCACAAATTATGCATAATGGAATGCCCGTATGAGATCTTGTTTAAAAGCTATTGATGAAAGAGTGTGGTCAGTATGTGAAAGAGGGTGTAATCGTCCTACTATCACGTTTGGGAATGACATTAATCTCAAACCTGTTTTTGATTGTACTGATGAGGAATTCAAGTGGAGTACTTACAACTCCCGCAGACTTAGTGCTATTTCTGGAGCCGTCACCCCTGATAAGTTTCGTCGTATCATGATGTTCACTATGTCTAAAGAGGGAAGGGATGCTCTCCAGCTCACTCACGAGGGTACCAGCGCTGTAAAAGCGTCAAAGCTTCAAAATTTAACCACCCAGTTTGAGACTATCACTATGTTAGAGTTCGAGAGTTTCGACAAGTTTTATGCTATGTCATCAGACATTGTTAACACAAGTTTTAATTTGGGTAGGATAATTGAGGATTCGGGAGTCGTGAAAAATATTTTAAAGTCACTCCCTTCCGAATTTATTCCTAAGGTTACCATGCTTAACTCTTTAGGGGTCTTAAACACTATTGGGTTAGAAGAACTCGTAGGAGACCTTCAAACTTATGAGATCGACATGTTTTCTAAAACCATTAAGCCTAAGGATAGAGGGATAACTTTAAAGACTCAAATTAAGAAAAAGAAAAAAGAGAGAATTTGTGGGCCTGCATCTAAGGGTGAGGTTGATTTCGATGACTTGACCTTGTTTATGATTTTTTTTAAAGTTTCTCAAAATTTTCAAAAACAATTCTTCCAATAAAAAGAGTTTTTAGAAAAATAAAAAGAAAAATGAGGTCAAGGATAGCGGTGAGAAAGAGGAAGATATGAGGTGTTTTGAGTGCGAGGGCAATGTGCACAAGGCTTTTGAGTGTCCCATTATGCTAAAGAGAAAGGGAAAAGAAATTTCTAATAAAGTCACTCTTAGCGATAATGACATCGAGTTGGATGATTCAGGGGGAAAATCACCACATGAAAAGTGCGTTCCTTTCATGTCTAGTCTCGTGAGCACATATAATTTGTCCCACAACGATGAGAACACTTGTATAGGTGAGAGCCTCGATTATGTTTCAATCCATTAGAGTGAGTGTGAGGATGAGTTCGCAAGTCAGGGTGAAGGTGATCTCCAAAAAATATTTAGTGATTTATACACTGAGACATTGAAGACGAAAATGATAAATAAAGAGTTGTCTCTTAAGGTGATATATTCGGAGAGAAAGGTAAACGTTTTGAGGGTATGTGAGGAATCAATGAGTCAACTCGAGAAGATGAATGTTTCTTTATGAGAGTAGTTAATCGTCATACGGTAGGAAAATAGAGATTTGTCCAACATTGTGGCTAGTCTAACGAGAAATCTTCAATCTTCATTGGAGATGCGTGAGAATATTTAAATCGTGTATCCCAACTCGAGAGAGGTCTCAAACGTGTCTGGGAAGTCAAAGTTACTTTAGAAGACACATCTAAGAAGGTAGGAAGGATACTCCTCGGTCCTGCTTCGGGTAATGTTGAGAGACTAGGAATAAGTTATGACGATGCGTCCACTTCCCATGTTGCACCCGAGCTGGTTCCCGAGTTTTTGATAGATCAATATGGCTCTCGACATAACCCACATAAGCGTCCATTTCCTCATAGGAAATTGCATCCTAGACATTTTGAGAGAGGTGTCCCTAAGCCCATTTACGTTTGTTCCCATTACAAGCAAAGAGAACACCTTAGGGAATTTTGTTTTAAGTTGGGTAGTATGTCACATAGGTATCTTCCACGATATGCTTCTACATGTTTTCCCACATGCATCCCACACATGTTACTCTGCATGCTCCCACACATCACATGAGAGATTTTGAGCATTTTCGAGAGAAAATTGAGTATTTAGTCTGGACTGCACATGATTTGATGGATATTTTTCATAGGATGTCACCTCTTTTGGAGTACTCCTTCGGACCTAATAATTGAGGTTTAGACTTATTTGCTAGTACAGGATGCTTTTCATGTTTATATCATTTATGCCAATTGCTAATGTTTACTACCTTTGTATTTATCGTTTTCTTTTGATATATTTTTCAAACAATCCAAAAAGAGTTTTGTTTTTCTTGAAAAATGTTGGAAGAATTACAAAAATATTTTCGATTTCTTTTTTAAAAAACATGAAAAAGCCAAAAAGATTTTATTTTTGAAAAATCCAAAAAGAGTTTTGTATTTTTTTTATACCAGATATGGATGGACATTTAGGATTTCCAAGTCAAAATATCATTCAATTATCCACGTGACTTTTTGATAGTGTTTTGAGACACAACATCATTTCATCCATGTGCTTTATAATGTATTGGAGTCATTGAGATGTGACTAGAAATTACTTTCTACATGTTTGACTCATTATCTCCTTTAATGCACACATGCACAAATTTATTTGAGTATTGTTTTTGTTTATCATATGTTGGTCAAAGTGTTTTCATTTTAATCATGCCTTTTAAAACGAACCAAATGTGATAAAACGAGATAACTAAAGTAGTTCTTGTAAGAACCATTGTCCGAATTGGAAAAATTAAAATTATATCTCCGGTAAATATGTTAATTTAATGTAATGAAATCGGACTGCGAATTACATGTTGTTTTTGCGTGAATAACCACCATTTGCAAAAAGAAAAAGAGCCTAAAAGATTAAAAGCACTAAAAAGAAAAATATAAAGTTCCAGTACAATTTCAAAGAACATTCTTGATTAGCTACATATGAGCATTGATTTCTTCAAAACAAAAAATTTGACAGAAAATTTTTTGTATATGAGTTTTGAGGGAGTTTAGTCGAAGATCAATGGGTTTGCACCTCCTGAAAAATTCTTATAAATGCATTACATAGTTTTGGGCGTTATTGGTGTGAAAATCATTTTAGACTTTGATTTGTTAATTAGATTGAGTCAATATCATATGAATTCAACATTTTTACACCTAAGGACGATTTTGAGTTCATTCGTTAGGAGTATTCTAAATTCATTGTGCATATATATTAGATTGTTTGAGTTGATTTTTCTATCGAATTTGTTCACACCCATTCATTTATGTTTTCACGACTTGGTTATCTTAGTGTTAGTTCATGGTGTGTGTAGTTTTTGTAAAATTACTTTTGTTTGAAAAAATTTAAAAATCTAAAATAGTTTGTGGATCCTTTTGAGTTTATTTTTGCATGAGCTTATTTGACATATGTTTGTGATAATTTTCTATGCTTGTTGTGACCCACTCTGATTTATTATTTTCCTTGTCTATTTCGGACAAATAAAAAGGGGGGCGAAGGAATTATGAATTATGGGGGAGTGAGAGTTTGATTTATGGGGGAGAATTGATATATGAGCTTTATTTTATTTCAAGCTCGATACGTCACGCAGGTATATTTCTTTGTCTATTGTGTGTAGGTACACTTTGATGATCATATGCAAAGTACATGTGAGATAAGGCTCCCAAAATAAGATCAAGAGAAAGCAAGAGATTTGAATATTTGAGAGTTTGAATATTTTAAAAGACTTGTACATGTTTAGTATCTTCCCATTTTGGGGTTTCTGGGAGGGTATTAGATTTGTATAGGATTTGTTGGTTAATTCGGATTTTTTATTTTGTACCGGAATAACCATATGGGGAGATTTGTAAGGGAAAATATACTGTCATTGCCCCTAGCATCTAGGACTTGTCCATAGAGTCTAATTTACATGGATTATGGCATATACCATTGCATCCGTCATGGCAATTCAAGTTCACACGATCAAGAAGACAGATCAGAATATCTAGAAATTTCAACATGATCTAGGACTTGGCATATATTTGGTATGGATTTTATTTTTTCTTTCGTAGATTTTTTACTGAGTATTGGAAAAAAATTCTAAACTGATTTTTTTCAAAACGAGACGTTTTCAAACAATTTTTCGAACAACGTTTTAAACTTAAAAAAGATATTTTATTTTTTGCAATCTCATTCAAATGAGATTGATATCTGGTTAGAAAGACATGGCTATTTCGTTAGAAGCTCATTTAATATATGCATCAATCGTGCTTTGAACGAAGGATTACTACTTTAACTTTTTTGATCTCGCTAGACGCGAAGTTGAGGTTGTTCGAACGACATCTCTCCGTCGTTAGAATGACTTCCTCTTCTCATTCGAACGACATTCTTCTGCCTCGAAATTTGTTTCCACTTATAAACACCTGTTTCATGTAGATATTTCTTTAAGACTTTTGGATTACGAAAACTGCAAAACTGTTGCATTTAGTCTTCATTTTTATAGGGGAAAACACTTTTGAATTCACACATATCTTTCCCAAATACTTTTGCAAATCATCTTTGAAACCCAAAACAGTTCTATGTTGAAGATAATCTTATAGATAAGGAGTCTCTACTGGTGCTCTCGTGGTCCTTAAAGGAATCATTGCTGACGACTGCAATCATTGGGGGTTCTCGAGGGGATTCATTGCTGAAGGAAGATTACAATCTTTGTAGTTCTCGTGGGAACTATTGCAGAAGAAGAAGACTATCACCTGCGGGAGATTAGCCGGGCAGATTTCTCCAATTGTATTTGTAAGTTGAGATTTGCAAAACTATTAGTGAAATAAAAGGTTTTTCCCTTTGGTTTTTTTCCCGATGAAATTGTGATTTCTTTACATGCTTGATTTGAATCACATAATTGCATGTACTAGGGTTAATAAGAATTGAAATTTATTTGAGGATTGACATATAATTAAATAAGTTTAATCCATCGAATAATCGCGTACACTCTATAGACTCGTAGGACCAGTGCCCATCACAAAGTGAACCCCCCAGTATGGGATAAAATTTTGGTCAATACAGCCATGCTCTTTGTGATGTAGTGTGCAAAAATGCATGAGTCTTAATCAATATATTATGGAGGGAGAGTCTTTTTATCATTTTTTATTGGCAAGATGATTAAAGGGAATAATACACTAATGGGGATCATATACAAGTATATCTAGTATGGAAATTATACTACAAATGGATACATGTGAGTAAGTGACATGGGAATATACAGAATTGAGTGTATGGTAGAGAGCCTATGCATGAATCAATTACAAGTGATGCGTGATATACATGTGTAGGAGTGTGGGTATGTGCTAGTGAAGCCTAATCATGGATATTTTAAGTGGTGTGAAAACTATGTGAGTGTAAAGTGAAGCTAAGTGTAAGTGTGTAAAATTTACATAGAGAGTATATACGAGTGTGTGAATTGTATAAGTGAGTGGAAAGCAATATATACACGAGAGGGATATACAAAAAGATAAATAGAGGAGGAAAAGGAACATACATGTAGGTGCATACATACACATGGTGAAAAGAATAACGCCCATGCAAAAATAGAGTCTAGTCCTCTTATAATGTTCCCAGCAGATTCTCCACTGTGGTCATCCCGAGGGGTTTCTTTTTTGGGATCCAGGGATGCATCTACCAAGGTAGATCCTTACTTCCCCTTTTTTCAATGTGAGTGAAGGATTGTATCCTTTATCGAGGCACTCGGTCGTCATTGATGTGGGGTGATATGTAGAGACAGAGTCGTCAGCTTATTTTGCACAAAACATGCAAAAGGAATATTATCGATTCGATTTCATAAAGGACAATACTGATGCTTGCGAAACCAAGTAATTTAAGGGTCCGAGGATTAAGTTACAAAATGAGAAGGTGTTAGGCACCCATCCCTCCCTTTCGATCTTTCATGGGCATGTGTTAATCTTAGCCTATAGAATTCCTTGATGTATGTGCTTATGTGTATGATATAAATGGAGGACGGAATCGCTCCTCGTGTCATGGATAAAGGTGGAGCGAGGTTATTCTTGGAAATGTTTCCAAAATATGAATTAAAAATATAATGTAAGTGTTTGTCGATTCACAAATCGTTATAGTTGAACGATTGCGTATATCGGACAAGACACAAGCAAGAAAGCACATAAAATATATATATCAAGAATGTATGCTAAGAACAAAGTAACAAATGTATGTGGGAGGACTCGAGTCGAGAGATTTACCCAAGACGCCTACGTATCCAGTGAGGACATCAAAATCCACATAGTTTGAAAACAATACGAGGTGGGGTTTAACCCATAAATCCAATCGGGGACTTTATTATGTGTGTGTGTGTGTGTGTGTGTGTAGAAAAAGGTGCTTTAGTGTGAGAAAATGTGATGAGAAATCCCTGTTTTGAATTTACAAGTGAACCCTTTTTTTTTATTTTTGGTTTTTTCAATGAAAATAAAGTATGTGCGAATACTAATAAAAAGTTTTAAATTAAGATGTGTGATGTGATGAAGTAAAGTACTAAAGTGTAAATGAAGTAACTAATGCAAAAATAAGAGAATTTGAAGACAAAAGGGGAAGAATTAGACCTCCTTGTGAAGACTTGAAGTAGATCTTGATTGAGATGCACTGTTCTACAAATGAGGTGACGGTGGTTTGAGGAGGTGGGTAGGAATTTACTTAAAAGTGTATGAAAAGGATGGATGGAATGTGATAAATGGGCTTTTAAGGAAAGAACAACTCTAAATTCGAGGGAATTCTCTCTGAATTGCTAGAGGGATGTTCGGGGGGGTCTTTTTCAAAGTGATGTCATGGCCTCTATTCATACGGATAAAGGGGGTTCCGATCGGCATGGTCCTAGACTTCTTATCGGCACAGAATCCTGAATACATTACCGATTGGCAAGATCCTGGGTTGCCAATTGGCACTCTGAGGCGGGTTTTTCAAAAAAACACGGCCATAAAATGCAAATCGTAAGTCAGAATCATGCACATAGTGGACCGTTGTAGAGGGTATTCAGTTACCTTTAAGAATACATGAGCCACTCCTAGGTTCGGCTAGAGGAAAACGGATCGTTTGTTCGAATCGCAAGGTTGATTCATGCATGGGATGCACCGTTTAAAAGGTTATTAAATTCCCTTTGATATTACATTCAGTTTCGTTCAGTTCGAAGAGTTTACCTAGGTCAAATGGTGCCCAAAAGTGCCCGATGACCCTTCGGAGTAAAATGGGTCGTTCGTTCATATCGTAACGATAATTTGCGTACGGGGTAGATTGTTGGAAAGGGTATTCATATCCCTTCAAAGAATCATTCAAGATGAAGATCTAGCAGGAGTCAAACGGAGCTCGGGAGCGCCCTGTATCCTGTAGATAAGTTTTTGGGGTAAAACATATCGTTTATCCATACCGTAAGGCCGATTCGTGCACGGGGCAGACTGTTAGAAAGGGGATTCAGAGCCCTTAGAAGATCCATTGATCTTCCACTCAGTCGAGGAAGTTGATCATAGTCAAAAGGGTTTCGATAGCGCCAATGGCCTCCAAATCTGTTTTCGAGGTAAAACGGATCATTCGTCCGAACCATAAGGTCAATTTATGCATGAGGTGGACCGTTGGAAAGGGGATTCAAATACCTTTAAAGATTCATTAAGCTTTCGCTCAGACCAAAAAATTGATCAGAGTCAAATAGGACCCAGGAAAACCCGGTGGCCTTTAAATCAGTACTCGGAGTATGACCTAGGGTTTACGGTGAATGAGTGAGTGCTAGGGATCTAAGGAGGTCCATAAGGGGGTCTTAGGATGGTGCTTCGGATGGGGTGTCTCTATATATACATATATGTGGTCAACTGTTAAAATGATAATTTAAATACTATACATGGACACTCATAAATATATGAGAGCTATTATTTCCATCTCAAAAAACTCTCCCAATTACCAATCTCTAGTCACCACCACAAAATAACTAAAATATTATTCAAAACAACAAAGTAAGTTACACCACAAATAGTCAAACAATATATAAAGTAATTTTGACCCATTTGCTCATTTTTCCTCCACTTTCTCTTTCAAAACTAAAAACACTCTATTTATTTTGAATAGAGTCATTTCACACAAAAGACATATACCTTAGAAGTTGATGCTTTCATTTTTTTCTAGTATGTAAACCATAACCATTCACTTGAAATCATTTTTAGTTTTAACATAAAATACTTGTATGTAAACCCTAAACCACACATTACATATTGTAAGACCCAGTAGGTTATTATGTGTTTTAAAACCCTAATACTTGTATTATAAACTAAACTAAAACATTGAAGTAACTAAATATAACCTTAAACCTTAGATAAATTAAATAAATGATAGAAGTATAAACACCTGACCCAGCCTGCAACCACGACCACCCATCACAGGAGGAGATGATGATTACGGTGTGTGGTGGTCGTGTCATGTTCATATGAAACTATGTCATCTCACTGTAGTTGTTATTTCGTATGTTTTGATTGGATTCACGGTGTGTTGTCGCCGCTATGGTGATCTATGTATGGTGAAATCCTGCCGTATATTTCATTAAGTTACGGAGTCTTGCGGTACTGTTTGTGATAGTTACAATTAATTTTCACCGTGGTTCATCACTTTTCATGATTACAACACACCATAAGTTATGGTACGGTACCTTTTGGTCGTAGTTTGGTTGTTACCATAGTTATAAGCCATTGTTACTTCATGCTTAATTTCCAACATTGGTTAGTTCATATTTGTTTATTAATTTGATGTGTCGTATTTATTTTTGTAGAATATAAATGGAAACAACTAGGAAGGCTTCTACGGCTTCTGAAAGGAAACGAGGTCAGATGCTACGCAAGCAAAAGTGACTGAAGATAATGACATTGAGAAATCAACGAGTACAAGTAGCCATAGTGACGAACAACCAAGGAGTACAAATAGCAATGAGGGTGATGGTAAAGAGGTTGAGATGAACAAAGAACATATTAGTGATAAGAGGTAGAGGAAGTGAAGGAAGTAGGTGAGGATGATAGGGAGGAAGAAGTAGAAAAAGTAATTGATTATATGGAGGAGGAAGTAGGTGCTGACAGGAAGGAGGAAGTGGGTGATGATAGGGAAGAGGGTGGTTATGAGAATAGGGGGAGGGTGGTGATGAGAAGAAGACTAATGAGAGTGAGTTTGGTGAAAAGAAAAATAAATGTGATGGTATAAATGGTGGTGATGAGGAAGTTGGTGTTGTTGTTAAGAAAGTTGACGAGGGTAGTGATGCAACTAGTGAGGATGAAGACGATGATAAGGGTGCCTCTTCAGCAAATCCAACTAAAATCCCGATAAAAAAAGGAAAATGAAAAGTGACGAAGGGTGACTACCAACCTCTTGAGGGTTCAATAGTTGATACATCCCATCACAAGTAATCAAATAATGTTAAGTTTGTAGAAATGATAAGTGACATAATCAAATTTATGAATTATGGTTCTTACGATTTCCAAATCGAGGAACTCATCAGTAAGTTTGGACCTCTCCTATCTTGATTATGGTGCTTAATATTACCCTCTTTCGGTGAAAAAGTGTAAGTAAAGTAGGTTCACATGCAATCATTAGTGGTTTTCTAACTCTCAAATGCCCCGCCGCTAATACTAGCGATAGGGACACGCATATTGTTAATGTCCCACCAGAATGTTGCGTTGAGAAGTGCTTCATTCAACTGGACATAAGTTGTGTTAATAAATCAATGTAATAATTTGTACAACACATGATAAAAATTATTTACATTACTAAAACAACGATGACTTGGTGCCGTGAGTTTGGGTAAACCATTACCATCAGTGGTCGTAAATATATAATATTCAGCCATAATAAGACGTAATAAATGACCACCCCCGTAACAAGACACCCTGGCAACGGACATTGTCACCATAAGGATACCACGACCACTTGTCACCCTGTATTCTCACTAGCCATGAAATCAAATTTGAGAACTGCAGGTCCCACTGACAACGATGGTTCGAATAAATAAAACCTTTATTTTTTGTATTTTCAAATTTTAAAGATTAAACCACTAAATGTTTTGCACCAATAAAAACCGTTTTGTTGTGAAAACCTCGATTTATCCAATTTCATCTTTTTAACCTAAATATGCATCTAGGTAATAGAAAATAATATAAATAAATCCAAACACAACACGGCGATGTATGAGGAAATCTACAAAAGGAAAAACTTCGGACGACCCAGCTAAATAGATCACTGTGATACGAAATTACAAAAGTTGACAGTAGACTTACTTAACGACTCGATACCCATTAGCCTTGATGCTCTTTAATCTTCGACTTCTCTTCCACGGTGCAACGCAGTAGCTCACCCACGCAAGCTGCAACAATTCATGAGTCCAAACATCCGTCGTTATCCAGTGATGAAGCTGAGCAACTGTCTACGGATTAGAACACGGAATCTACCGCTGCTTCACCGTAACACCACAAACATGGAGTCCACCGTGTTTAAATAATAAGTACGGAATCCACCACATGAAACACGTTCACTTCAGATGTAGAGAAACAAACCTTGGTGCCCAAACTGAAGATCTCAAAACATATGAAAATCAATAAATTGGATCTTTTAACTTAAAGGGTGAAACAAGGGTTTTGGACCATTAGTAAATAGGAAAGGAATTAATTTTCGCCAATAATTCTTTAAAAAATGGAGTTTAACACGCCTATAAATATTTCAAACACAAATTTTGAGGTGGCGAATGCGTTTGAACGATAACACAAGGTCATTCGAATGAAGAAACAAGTTTTGTTCTAATGACTTCAAATCTCGTTCGAATGACAACCCATTCTCATTCGAACATACTTCTAATGACCTTTCAACGACTTTGGTCCTTCTTGATAGAGGATTCTCATTTGATAGCAATTGAAGCTCATTCCAATGTGATCTTAATGTCATTCTAATGAGACAAATATCTTTCTAATGAAAATGTTATTTTTCATTTGAACGACATATAAATTTCATTCTAACGAGATTAAAAAGATAATATATTTTTCATTAAAAAAACATTCAATATAGTTCCAAATTATTTTGAGTTAAAAAACAAACACCCTTAAAAATATCCAAGGACTGATATTTCATATGCACCCGTACATGAGAGATCCTTGGTAAATGTGAAGACAAACTTGACAAGATAAACATGGCACGATGTATCCACTTTTTGAAGTTTGTCCGATACGTCTTCATCAAACCCATCATAGGCTTATTGGATTGACAACACAAATCCTAACTTATGACTCAAATGTTTTGTTCGGAATTAAGCTAATTACATACACCCTTTGGCTATTACGGGACAAAACCAAAACAAAACCCTATGGTCCATCAAGCTCTCTAAACACACTCATTCCCCAACCCCAAAAAGGAAAAATAATACTGATGCTCAACAAACACACAAACTTGAGTATGTTTTCTTTGCTTAGAAACTTTTTCGTATTGTTGTAAAACTGCACACTAAACACACCTTCAAATGGAAAGAGAATAAATAAACATCTAACATTGTCTTAAATAATCTCAACCTATGTAAAACATTGTGACACCCCGCCTACTAAAATACCAGGTGGCCAGCCCGTAATCAAAATAAAGCATTGGTCTCATATGGCTCATTCCTAGCATCACTGTCGAACACTTTTAATGTTACTAACCACCTAGTAATTTAATTAGACCGGTGCCAAATTTTATCTTTCATTAGTTAACAACATGCGGAAATCAATGCCAATTAAACCATCCACACAACTGATAACGAAATCCAACACAAATGAATAATTATAAAAAAGATAACCGAATCAACTATCGGTTCAACAATAAAATAAAATAGTCACTCAAGCAATAACCCAGATACATAAAGTCTAATAAATAAACTAAATACAAAATCTGTGGGAGACATCCCAAATGAGTATTGAAGAAAGGTTCATACACTAGGAGTAAATGAGTGGAGCGTCTATAACAAGGTCCTGCAACTTCCACATGAGCTACAGCTGCGCATCCCTGGATAGAATCCTCAAATTGGGCGTCCCTTTGGCTGGACACCTAAAATGTTTTGGAAAATATTTTGACTCGGGTCAGAACCCAAGTAAAATATTTTGAAAATATTTAGCAAGTAGTTCAATTGTAATAATAAAATATGCATGCACATTTTTCACACTAATGCTTGCCATCTAACCTTCCTAGTTATGCTACCCCGTATAACTAGTTCGAACCAAATCTTTTCGTCCATACAAATTCCTTTTTTCCCGCTCATAATGCCCGTACGATACATTATCGAATTTTTCGTGTCTTTTAGCCAGTTATGGATTTTCCATTTAAAGATTAAGTTCCACATACTTAGTTTATTTTAGATATTACTAGCTTTCTCATCTACTAAGCACTCATAGTAGAATAAAGTGCAAGTGTGTGTGTGTGTGTGTGTGTGTATATATATATATATATATATATATATATATATACACACACAAACTCAGCACCCCTAGGTTGAGACCTGCGGTGCAAGCATACTCTACTAAGCACACATAGTAGAATAATCACAAGTATACATATATTTATTACTCTATACACATATATTAATCCTACACCCTTAGGTTAGAACCACTTGGTGCAATGCATACTCTTCTATCATGTCCTAGTGCATCACTCACTGTATAAAGGACTTGGTTCAATCTCTCTCGAGCCATTAATACAAATCACACATATGGGAGGTGAACATAGTCCCTAGCCTCATGGTTCATGCACATACCTATGCTCCCATTTGACCGTCGAACTATCATATATCGGATAGTACATTTCCAAGGTTCTATATTCTACTGTAAGGGTCTAAAATCCCCCCTAAGGCTCATCAAGATAAGACTGTCCCAACGCGCAACCTCCTCCTCCGGATAGCAAGCAGCATAGGTATGTCATACACATAATAAATCATGCAATAGGTATTCACACAACTTATAATAATCATTAGGTATTCACACAACCCAAATATATAAGTTACTATCACCAATATAGGTATTCACGCAACCTATAGTATATGTCTCATATATATATATATATATATATATATATATATATATATATATATATATATATATATATCGCTAATATTCTACGTAATATTAAATTTCAATTATACATTTCATAGTATATTTTTTAGTATCCCTCACTACTCTAAGTGTCCCAATTAACCTTTAAAATATTCCAGTAGGTAATTCGCTCATATCCTATTGGTCTCCGTCATAGGTTCGCTCATACCCCAAATTCGTTACATCTTAAATTACACCGATTAATCTAATCATTTTCACATTAATTCATTTATTAAAAGTCAACCCAACTACAATACTCCGACTCACTCATTATATCCGTATCTTCACCCTTTAGAATGAAGTACACCAAGTCCTACTATTAGGTAAAACACCTTTTATTAAATTCAGTATTCGATAATTTATTATATATATCTATAATAAATTAAACCGACTACTATGTGCCTAACTCCCGTTGCACTAGCCTAAAAATATCCGAGTCACAACCCTGACTCTTAATTATATAAGTATTATCTCACATTCATATTTTTATTTCAAGATACTAAGAACATCTCAATCTAGTGAGTATCTTAATTTCATTCGAAATTTCCATACGAATTCGTTCATATATTTTCGATGGTTATTCATCCTAAACACTCTAAATCCATACCTCGAATTTATTCCCGTCCAATTTTAAGGTAAAAATAATGTTCTTTAATATTTTTCAGAGTCCTACACTCATCTACGGACATCCCTAAATAATCCAGATTTTATTTTTCACAAAGGATTTCGGTTTCAGACACCTTTCCGTAGAAAAATCATAACTAATTAAAAAAAATCAGAAAAATATGAGGTTGACGCCCACGCGACCGTGACGAAAAGATATACAATCTCATGTTTTAGAGTAACTTAAGCGATCGATCGATGAATGGCCGATCGATCGATCGAGCAGGTATCCATTTTCTTCCCCGACTCTATTTCCACCAATTTTGAAACCGTAAGCTTTTCATTTAATCTCCCATGTTCACCCAATCACAATCAACATTCAATTCATGAAATAGTAGGTCTAGACACTCTAGAAACCTTGAATCATCAATCAATTTACATAAATCTAATGCTTACCGATTTGGGTATTTTCTGGGTTTTATTCAACCGATTATAATTTCATCCCTATAATCCAAAATTTAAACTTCGATACTACTGGATTCATTATAGAGTTAAGAATCATGCATACCAGAATCATATATCAACATCAATTTCACTTTTAATCAGCATAATCTCACCAATTCACAAACACCCGTTTTCTATGCGGTAACCCACCCAAAAATGATTATGATTTACACCTACCATGATATGAATTGTAATACTGCAAATTAAATGAAAGAAAGTTTAACTACTAGCCTGAATAATTCGTAGGGTCTGATTTCCTTTGATATAGACAAGATTTGACGAAGAACACAATCTCTTCTTGGTTTGGCTCCCAAACGATCCCCAATTTCTCCGCAATTGCTCCCTCTATTTTTCTCTTAAAGTCTTAGGTTTAGAATGATGTAATCTGTTGTTCTACCCTTTTAAACTTAAGTTAAATATCACCAATCCACTTTTTAGGCTAATGGGCCAAGCCCAAATGACCCGAACACCCCTGTGTGGGACCGATTATGCCTAAAAATGTCTCGAGACCCAATTACGACCCTCAGGTACTCTTTTCCAACTATCTCGACCTATCTAGAATCAACCGTGCACTCAAAATCGTCATCCGAGTCACTTTATAGCATTCCCCAATTTCAACCTCAAATTACGGCACATGTGAATTTCCAAAAATAACCTGAATAAATAAATCTTAATTCACAAAATTAATATAAATTCTCCAAATTAAATAATTTTTCCAAATCACCAATTTAATTTAATTCTCCCGATTAATTAAATCTTCTATCACCAAATTATTTAAATTATGTATCCTCAGAAATACGAGGTGTTACAAACATCTCCCCTGAAGATAAATATATCATAATCATGCCAGAAAAACTACCACTTCTCCCCCTTTTTGTTCTAGAATAGACAAAGCAAGATTACATAAAATAATTACTCTCCCTAAAAACCAAATCTCCCCCTAAATATGTGATCATACCAATTTTAAACATAGGGAAGAGGGAATAAAATCATTCAATGGTGTAAAGTGTAACAAACATACAACACGACAACTGAAGCACAAATAATCCACACAATGATCAAGCAATATCACTATCAATGCAAAAAGATATCAATATGAATAATCAATGAAGTATGATATTAATATGATCATATAGCATGCCAATTAAAATTCTAAGATGAAGCATATAGCAAACATGGACTAAATCCAAACCGTAAAGACTCAAAACAAATGATATATATAGTATATGAAAAATATACCACTAAAATACTAGGACACATATATAGGTATAAACAACCACAAAACTCTACACAAACACATAAGCTTTACACACTAGTATAGTATCGATGTGTCTAAACATGTGGGATGGAATGAATGGGTGTGAACTAAATACAAATGAATTATGACTCAAACACCCAAATACATTCAAGGAGTTCTAATTGACAACAAAAATTTATCGAATTAAGATTTAGCCTCTAGTTACAAGATAAATTGAACTCTATGAATAAAAAGCACAATACACATAAGCCTAGAATATTAATGATTTTACAAATCAATAGCGTCATGACAAAATAATCCTAACTAGGATTCATTATGCAAACCCATTGATCTTCAACTTTAACACCTCAAAAGATAAACATATATTATATTTTTCCTTTCTCTCAATTCTTTTGAAGTTATCACTTTTGAAAGATCAAACAAGCTAAACTATGTTGGCACTGACAATTTTTTTATTTTTATTAGGCTCTTGCCAACAGTGGCTTTCCTGCAAAGGAGATTTTCTCCTTTTACAGCCCTTTCCCGTGCACTCTCATATTTTTCAATACTAAATAAATTAGCTCAATGGCAATGGTTCTTACATGCAAAAATCCCCCATAGTCATAAAATATGTAGATGACAAGATTGATGGGAGAATATCTCACAAAGCTCAAATATACATGCGAAGTTGACATTCAAAAACCTCGTGTATATGTGTGTGGAGGCATATACAAAGTCGAATCCATATATCAAATCAAGTTTGAAACAACTCCATGCAAGTATGATCAAGAATAATCCAAGTATCAATAATCATAACCAAATGTCCAAGCTACATGCAAGCACAGAATGAATTGGATTTAAACACACCAATATGCCACACCATTTGTGTAAAACTAAAATACACAAAAATAAAAATTCTTTTTGATTTTTTTTTAAATTTCAAAATAAAATAGTAATATTTGACAGAAAACTCTAACTCAAAAGACAAACAAAATCTTTTTGTATTTTTCAATATGACTCAATAAATAAAAAATTAAAATACAAGAGAAACTCATGTCATAACACTAGTAGACATATATCATGCATCACAAACTAGAATATGACAGCCATGCTAACATAATCATCCATTAGATATGGCATGGGAAGTATCATGTGAAAGCAAACGAGAATCAACAAGTCTAATATATAAAGCCTCTAAATCGAATTTTCTAACTCAAGTAGGTGTAACAACACGATTAAGGGCTTTGGGAACCACTGTGACTCTATTCTTAAACTCTCTAGGTCCATTTCTAATATCGAAACAAAACCTCCACAGGTGACATTACCTACCGTAATGAGTGCCAGTGAAAGTACGAAGAGGGATGTTACCTAAGGGTTGGCCTTTCCTAACATTCCTAGTCGACCCTCTCAAATGCATAGTCTTGGCTTTGGAAGCGAAAGAATTCTGATCATCAAAGAAAATTCCACACTTGTCATCCTTATTTGGATGGTACCTAACATTATATCCAACTTTTTTTTACCTAGACTCCAAATCAAATTTGACACGACTCGAATCTCTTAATCTCTCCTCAAGCTCAACTATCCTCGACTCAAATAAGTTCCTAGACTCCTAAAATTCTAGAAGTTATTTCTTTGTAGCCTCCATCAATCCACAAAGACTATATCTCTCACCCTCAACATACTCTAGCTTCTCTCGAAGAATACTCGCATGTGCCCTAAGATCCTGAATCAAAACACTAGCATCATTCACTATGGCACATTCTTTCAACTTAGCTTCCAACTTTAGTTATATTTCTTCACCTTCAAAGTTTTTGCATACAAGTCACGAAAGGAAACTTGGAATTCACTCTCCTCCTCCTCTTATTTATCCTCACTCTCGTCTAAACTCACTCAATCATCACTCACTTAGGATCCACAAACTATGGCCTCTGAAGTGTCATGTAAATATATATCTTTATGGAAAGATTTCTCATCAAAGCTCACATGACTAGCCATGAACGCGGGAAAGTTGCACTCAATGGGGGAATCAATTCCCGCTTCCAGATCACTATCACTAACGGTGGCATTAAATGTTATCGATTTCTTTCCCTCCTTCCTTAGTTTAGTGGGGCACTCAACTACCCTATGGCCATAACCCCTACAACCATAATATCTTTCCTACTCATCCCTTTTAAAATTATGATTCTGGTTCTTGGGGAAGTGATCGACCTTGTTGTGTATATTTTTCACAAACCTTTTTCCATCTTTCGATTTCTTTTGGAATTTGAGAAATTTCTAGAATTTGTTTGCATTTAAGGTCGGATCCTCGGACTCGTTGCCAGACTCATCATTCGAAATAGGTGTTTCCTCCTTTTGAGATTTAAAAAAAATGCCCTTTTCTTTCTTCTTCTCAATTTTGGAAGTAAACATTCCAAGCTCATAAGTTTGTAAGTCACCTACTAGCTCTTTATGTTTCGTAGAGTCTAAAGTGCTCAAAGAATTCAAAACTGTCACTTTTGTATTAAATCTTTTAGGCAATGATCTTAAGATTTTTTTGATTACTTAGTTGTTGAACATCTTATCTCTGAAGTCAGAAGACGAGCTAACTATGTCAAATAATCTAGTTTTGAACTCATCAAATGAGTCACTCTCCAACATCTTAATGGTTTCAAATTAAGTGGTGAGGCTTTGGAGTTTTGAAGCCTTAACAACGATAGTTCCTTCATGAGTGAGTTATCCTATGTTCCTAGCCTCTTTATATGTCTCATAAGTCATAATATGATGGAACTCCTTCAGGGTGATAGAACAAAACAGAGCATCTAAACTTCAAGAATTAAAATTTGCTAACCAATGATCAGCCTCAATCCATGATTCTATAAGTTTTAAATGAATTGCTTCACCTTTTTAAGTGATAGGTGGTCATTTTTATTACTTTCCTTTTTTGGTTTTTGTAAAAGGATTTGCGCACATCCTATGGTTGGTGCGTCTGTTTGTATAATTTATAATTATTTTCTAAGGATAAAGACAATGGTTCTAATTGACTAACTATTCTTTTTATTTTTTGAACTAATTATATATCTTTAATATTAAAATACTTCTAGACGTTTTTTCCTAATTTACTATATAATGGTCCTACTAATTTTGATAATTTTGAAATAAAGGACAACAACTAACCGAGCCCACTCATCTATAGCTTTAAGTGTTGATTTCATACGCATTTTTTATTTCATACGCATTTTCCAGTATGCTTAGTTTGACCCATCAAACATTGGGGTTCTAATACAACTAAATCCTCCAAATTCATGCCTACAAACACGGAATCCAAACACGGTAAAATAGTATTCTTTCTCTGATACCACTTTGATAACTGTAGGTTCTAGGAGGCAAGGATGGTTCGAATAAACAAAACTTCTATTTTTGTATGTTTCAAATTTTAAAGATTAATCCTGTAAAAAATTTATACCAATTAAAATTGTTATATTGTGAGAAATATGATTGATCCAATTTTGTCTTTTTAACCTAAAACATGTATCTAGGTGATAAGTAGATAAAATAAATAAATTCAAACCCAAAACGCCGATGTATGAAAAAAATCACAAAGTAGAAAACCTCAGACGACCAGCCCAACAGGTGACTGTGATACGGAATTACAAAAGTTAACAGTAGACTTAACAACGACTCGATCCTCAAAAGCCTTAATGCTCATCAATCTTTGACCTCTCCTCCACAGTGCAACGTATTACTTCACCCATGAAAGTTACCATAATGCACAAATCCACGCACGCCACGATATCCACTGATGATCCTCAATAATTGTCTAAGGATTGGAACACGAAATCCACCGCTTATTCACTGCAACACCGTAAACACGGAGTCCACCGCATGTATATGGTAAGTACAAAATCCACCGAACGAAACAAGTTCTCTTCAAACATAGAAAAAAAACCATGGTACCCTAACTAAATATCTCAAAATATATGAATATAAAGAAGTTGGATCTTTAAACTCAAAGGGTGAAACAAGGGTTTTGGAACTTTGGTAAATAGGTAAGGAATTAATTTTTACCAAGCGTTCTTCCAAAAACTATGTCCAACATGTCTATAAGTAGTAAAATACAAATTTTGAGTCATCAAAATCGTTTGATCGACAACACAAAGTCATTCGAACGAAGACATAATTTCATTCTAGCGACTTCAAATCTCGTTCGATCGACAACCCATTCTCATTCGAACATGCTTCTAAAACCCTTCCAATGACTTTGGTCCTTTTTTAGAGAGGATTCTCATTTGATGGCGTTCGAAGCTCATTCAAATGAGATCTTGATGTCGTTCTAACGAGACAAAAATCATTATAACAAAAATTATATTTTCATTTAAACGAGACATAAATTTCGTTCTAACGAGATTAGAAACACAAAATATTTTTCTTTAAAAACAAATTTAAACCAGTTCCAAATAATTTTGAGTTCAAAAGAAAACACCTTTAAAAATATTAAGGACCCATATTCAATATGCATTCATACCTGCGAGAAGACGAACTTGGCACGATAAATATGGCACGATGTATCCAATCTTTGAAGCTTGATCGATACATCTTCATCAAACAATCATAGGCTTATGGGATCGACAACACAAACCCGAACCTATAACTTAAATGTTTTTTCCAGAATTAAGCCAATTACATACATATTGACTCGATTGAAAATTTGTCCTTAAAAAGACATCGTGTTAAAAACACGGTGACTTCAGGCCATTTGTAGAGAGAAATCCCGGTGTCAACGTGGCGTGGTTTTTTATTGGCCCTTCCTCCTTGTCACGACTATTATACGTTATACCTACATGCACATGCAACTACCTTGTATATATATACATATATATACTGTGATAACCCGCGTAATTTTTGGGGTATTTTCAAAATAAAGAGGAAAAATAAATTTTGAGATAAAATTATTTTTATTGCTCAAATTTGTTGGTTATTATTTTTTTGGGCGAGAATTTCAAATGGTTTCAAAATCGGAGTTAAAACGGATTTTAAAATGATTTTTAAATGTTTTTAACTCTTGGAATTCTTAGTCGACGAACTGTCAAAATTCCTGAAGGATCGATCGATCGAAGCCTGGGAGTCGATCGATCGACCTCCCCAGATTTCGTGAACAACAAGTAATTTTCAGGAGTCTTTTGGCTTCCAACTCTTCATTTCTTTGCCTTATTTAAAGGAGTCTTTTGTCTTCCAACTCTTCACTTCTTTGCATTATAAAAGGAAGTCGTGGGCAACCTTTTTAACCTACTTTTGGCACAACTTTTTTGGCAGCAAATATATTTTATATTCCTCTTCTTTTTATATACACATTGGCCCTTGAGATTTGTGAGTTCCAACCTTAGATTAGAGGTGTTCTTGGGGCTATTTTGTTGGAGGATCTTGGAGAAGCTTTTGTAGATCTTTTGTGTTGATCTTGAGGATGTGATTGTGATTTCTGGGCTGATTCATCGTTGGTTTCTCATCATGGTTTGAGGTATGGGGTTTTACACAATATGCTCCTTTAAATATCACGAGTTTATTCCGTTGAATTCTTGTTTAATTGAACTCATATTTCAATTGATAAATTCATTGAAATCTGAAAAATAATTGTTGAAATTATTATGATTCATGTGGTATCATTACATTGTTGTTGAGCACGTTGTCATGAGATTTTAATATGGCACGGATGTTGAGTACCCGCCAAAATACCTATTCCCTGTTATGGCTTGATAAAGCATATGCGAATGGGGTGAGGCCTGGTGACCCATTGATGTGTTGTTGAGAAATTAAAATGATAAAATGCTATTGACATTTGCATTTTGATTTGAATATTCGTACTCGTATTGCTACGCCTTGTTGCTAATTTAATTCTGTTGAGCATATTTCCTGTCGTATTGTGTAATTCCCCCTATTTTCTTTTAGTGGCAGGTTAGCGTGGATTTTGGGGCGCTATGGAGATTGATTTTAGCGAGGATTGTTTTGGGAAGACTTGTATTTATTTTGATGTATAGAGCATTGGAGATTTATTTCGAGTTAGATGTTATATTTATTTCAAGAGAATTTTGGTTGTATTTTATTTGAAGAGATTTGAGATTAGTGGTTTCTCTTGTTGTTGTGGGAATTAGATGCTCTATACCTTGTTATTTGTGGATTTGATTTATTTTATCGATAATAGCGCTTCGTTCGCTCTCCCCGGGCGGGGGGGGGGGGGTGTTACATATACTTAATGCATGAAACCATTTTTATTTTCAAATACGTGATTTATTCTGATTAAATTACCTTAATCTTATAAAGAACTTCCTCTTTCTTGCCTTGCAATTTATCCCTGTACTTAACACATGCGGTTAAGAACTTGAGAAACTACACTTTATTTAACCGAAAATCATTTCTTTATCAAAATCACATTAGTATTTTCATTCAAAATCACCCATTTCAACACACGTGAACATCGTATTGGAAAATACTTATTTAACTTTAGAAAGACCTTCACGACACACCCTTGTGTTAATTATGGTTAAACCTTCTTAGGTTGCTTAACTCACCCGTTTAACCACTATACTTTACCATTCGTTTACTTTATGGACATTAATTAATTTACACGTTTCTTGTCCACTTCAACCTTTACCAGGACATTTATTAATTCATTCAAGTTAGGTTGTCTTAACATATTTTTACCACACAATCCATTTCTTGGCATGTTCCTTATTCCTTTATCTTTTCTCGAAATCTTTCAATAAAATGCGTACTTTAATGGGCTCTACACCCCCAGATGCTCTTGCCAGTGATTTTGGGTCTTTTTCTCAAGAGCTCCAATCCCTCCTTAATTATCCCGATGTCCTCTTATTCCTTATTAATGTGTTATATGTAACACCCCGTGTTTTTATTTATTATTTAATTAATTGATTGGAATTTTTGAGAAAAATAAATTTTTGAATTTTAAAAATTTTATTGGCTAAGTATGTTGGTTATGATTTTAGAAGAACAAAACTTCAAGCGGAATTAAAATCGGAGTTAAAACGGATTTTATATTGATTTTACAATATTTTTGCCTTATGGCATTTTTTGGGCAAACTGTCAGTTTTTCGGGGTGATCGATCAATCGACGGGGGGGTAGATCGATCGACCCTCCCAGAAAACGTGCGCTGTAAGCTATTTTTTTAAAAGTTTGTGTAGGATTAGGATTCCTAATCACTATATAACCTTGTTAATCCGTACGGGGACTTCTCATAATCACTTTTTCTCCAGTTTTTCACCAGAGAACACTTCCAAATATTTTTCCTCTCCCTCATAATCATCAACCTTCAACAAAATCAAGTTTTTGTCACAAGTTTTGGCACAAGTTTTTGAAGGCTTAATTGGGGTTTAATCAAGATCGTTCAAGAACACTCTTTTGCTAATTTTTCGAGAGGAATCCAGATTTCTAACCAGATTTTCAACACGATCTTCACAGGCATGAATAATCTATTCTTTTCCTTTAGTATTACGCGTTTTAATTGTCGCCTAAACACTTAATTACATGTTTTCTTAAAAATAATTAGTAACTTAATTAGAAAAATTGAATACTAATTATGGGGCTGTTTTTATATAATCTTTTAATCTGAATAATATTCATAACCTTTGGGTACGTAGGATTGATGAGGATTTTGGGTTTTATTGGTGTCAGTTTCATGTAGAAAAATTCTAGTTTTAAAATAAATGATTTTTGGGTGCGTACAACTCATGTAATACATATAGAGATAATAAAATTTGGGTTTTGATATATATATGATGAAAACTTGGTATATTTAATTTAAAATAATTAAATGAGATTATTTGGATATTGTTGGCATTGTGATAATTAAATTAAAGATTTAATTGAATTGGACTATGATGCGTAGTTTATATATTGATTAATTATGCTTGTTTTGTGTGACTTGTTGGTATTATGATGTTGCCTTTGTGACGACGGGTTGTTGGGTATTATTGCTCTCCCTATATTTTAGAATGCCTCTAGGTATGGGACTGGTGGGTATGCCTTTTGATGATTTACGCCTTCTAGGTATGGGACTAGTGAGGGTAGATTAGCGCATTTTTATCATCTTGGGGGTGGGCTGATTTTTGGTACTTTATCATCGTTACGCTAGCCTAAGCATGAGACTAAGTTAAGATTTATGTTAGAAAATCCTCCTATACATAGGATAGGACGTATTGATAACTTGGGGACCCTTAGTTATGGGACTAAGGGGTATTTTGAGGATCTCACATCGATAAAAAATGGTGGGGTGATTATAAATTGAGAACTTGAGAATTAATGCCTAAGATAAAAACGGGTATTAAAATTTGTGGCGACATAATGTGTCGGGGCTGACAGTTTAAACGGGTCAGAGGACGATTTATGTCGTGTCATGTGTGGAACCTTGTCATGTGTCGGGGCCGACAGTAAACGGGTCAGAGGACGATTGATAAGGGGGAACCTTATCATGTGTCGGGCCGACAGTAAACGGGTCAGAGGACGATTGACAAAGGGGAAGTGTGACACTTTAATAAAAAGTGAGAACGATAATAAAAGTTGGTTAATTTAATTAAATTAACATCGTGGGACTTGGGAATTTAAAATCATATTGGTGTGCCTTTATAAATGGGGATTTTTGCGGGTAGATAGTAGATTATAATTATCGCGTTTAATTATCCCGTTTAATTTAAAATATTCTATTGTGATATTTATTGCGTATAATGCTACTGTCTGGATTCAAGGATCCTATTTGAGGAGAGTAGTGTGTATTCTTGCTCGGGGCTTTGGCTCTGACCCATGCGTTGACTAATATTTTTCAGGATTAGAAGTGGACAAGCTGCATAAGTTTATCGGAGTTATCATTTGAAGGTGCAGCTGGAGCTGATTTACTTTATCGTTTTGTTTCAGTTTAGACTTTCTTTTCCAGTCGTATTTTATTATGAGACTTCATCGGAGTTTTATTGGGCCATTCGGTTCCGAAGTTGTTTAAAGGATTTATATTGGATTATTCAGATCTTTATTATTCAGGTTTTATTTAATCAGTATTGGAGATTGGATTTTTTGGAGTTAGCATGTGATGGATCTTTTATCGCTTAGTTATTTGTGATTATTTGAGATTGATTCAATTATTTATCTTATGGACTGATTATTTATGTCTCATATCTGTCTCATGCTAAGAATGGTATTTTATTTAGTTCACGCCCGGCATAGTTCGGCGGCGGTGGCTGGCCACCCCGTCTGTCGAATTTGCGGTGTGTGACATTATAATATTTTTTACATGTCCACATTATTCCATTTTTTTCCTTTTTACCCCGTTGAAGCCAAAACCCGGGTTTTCACCCCAATTTGTGTTACACTTTCAAAATTAACACTTAATGTCCTTTACACCTTATCTTTGATTTTATTTCAAAATCATGTTCATTTAGGACCAATTTGTTGAAGAACACTATATAGTGGACTCACTATACTATATAGGAGCTCAACTAGTTCGAAAAAGAAAAAAAAATTGTGTTGAGTCACTCCTACTTCATTGCATATTCAAGGAACTTTAAGAATATCTACATTAGCAAAGATCAATGGTCTTCTGGTAGAAAACCAACACACAACACACTCTAGGATTGCACATTTGCATATTTCATTTCATATGTGAGGTGTGTGTGTTTATTTGGATTAAAACGAATTTTCTACATTTATTAGGAATTTTTAAAACATTTAAAATCTATTTTTTAAAGAATTAAATTTAGGGTTTTAAAATGTTTGGGGTTAATTTTCATATAATTAAAACTTCCTAAAAATTGCCTTGGGTAGAATCCGAAAGAGCTAGAGACATTTGTGGGTGCAAATGATATTGTTAAAAGAACCAAAACACGCATTTTTTAATCGGTTATAACTATACACGTGTTGGTCTGTTGATGGATGGATTTGTGTTTCTTTTGTGTCTGAGATAAGATCTTCAATCTTCACCGTTCGATCATTTGTAATCTAAGGCTTGCATGTTTTCTTGATCGATCCTTGTGACATTAAAAATAACCAATCAGAACGTTAGCTTGTGTTGTGCATTGATATCCGTAAGATTGAGAGTTCAAACAGTCGAATTAATCTGAACCCTGGATTTACCTCAAGCTTCCAGACCCTTCCATCACTAGTATAAATAAGAGCCTTCATCTTCACAATTTCAATCTTTGAAAGGTTGAGGGTTTGAGAGAGAAAATAAAAAAGAGAAGAGAGAAAAAATTAGAAAACAAACGAAACTCTACAAAATTTTCTTCAGAAAATAATTTTGAGAGTTAGGGTTTTTTGGTTTACATTTTCTCTAAATCTCTCACTCAACAGCCTCACAAGAACTAGATCTCGTTTCTGATTTTAGAAACTTGAAGATCTATTTCAGTGATACAGACACTTATATCGTAGGTTATTTTCTACTTCTTTTTTAAGAAATCATTCTCTCATGTTGGATCTGTTTTGTAAATTTTGCAATACTGTTTATCCAGCATTTCTCTATTTTTTACATACCTAAAGTAAAGACTTTTATATTTTAGATCTGTTAAATATTTCAGTTCCAAAAAATTTGTATATAAATAATTTCTAAAGAATCTTTATTTTAAAGATTCTAAAGATTTACATATCTAAAACCTTTTTAAGAAAAAAAAAAAGTCTAAGTCTAATTTCAATAGTGTGAAAAAGAGGTTTTATACTAGAAGTTTTGTAATTCCTAGGTATTGCTTGTAATTAAATGTGTGTGTGAGTGCATGCATGCGATTTAGGCACAACACTAACAACATAATCGCCAATGATCACTTAATAATGTTGTTCATTGAGAGATTATGTCCATTTGATTCGACGTAAAGCTAAAGGAGCAAAGGAGGCAAGCTAAAGAACGGAGAGGACAACATTGTAGACTTAAAGAAGTCAAAAAATAATCGACAAGTGTAGGTATATTTTTGGGCTTATAATAGGTCGGTTTTATGTGTGTATCTCGTTGAATGATTGTATCCTTTAAACTATTTTAGTGAATATTTGTTTTGAGGTGTAGAGACCTCCGTGGATATTTCCCCAATTTGGGTGGGGTTTGACCACGTAAAAAATCTTTGACTCTTGTGTGTGCTGCTTTAGTTTTCATAGCTACAATCTGCTACCTAGACTTAGGTTTTAAACTAAAAACCTATTTCTAATAATCCTGAATATTTTGTTTTAACAAACTATTTTTAACACACATTGTGTATTAATCAAGATTTTTACAAGAGTCTCTTAAAAATGTAGTTCAGAACTCATTTAACCTTTTTAACAGAAGTTAAAATAACTTAGTGAGGTTTTTTTTAATTGGTATCAGAGCTGAGTGTTTTGTTTTCTCAAAAAAAATTGATCTTGTACTTTGAGACTGTTTACAAAATCTTTTTATAGACGAAAAATTTGAGTATCTTGGAAATCTATCCAGACCTCCCCTCTTTGATGGAACCAATTTTCCTTATTGGAAAGTAAGTACTATTTCTTTCATCCAAGGGACATTGGGAGATGATATCTGGGAATCTATTGAAAATGGTTATTCTCACCCAACCAAGCCTATAGCATAAGGTAGCACCGAGAAGATAAAGAAGCTCCTCAGTGAGTTCACTAAAGACGAAAAACATGCACCTTTAAGTAATAATAAAGGGAAGGATGCTATCTTTATATTTGTCAATGAACATGAGTTTAACCGAATCTTTATCTGCCCAACATCTAAGGAAGCCTGGGACACTCTAGTCACATCCCATGAAGGGGATGAACGGTTAAGGCTGCCAAAACATAGATGTTGATATAGAAGTATAACACTTTGATTATACATGAGACTAAGACCTTTGATGAATTTTAAATTAGATTGACTAATATCATAACAAAATCGCATGCTAATGGTATAATGTACAATAGGAAATAAATTGTATCTAAAATCCTCAGACCCCTTCACCCTAAGTTTGACAATAAAAGGAATGCAATTAAGGAGATAGGCGATCCATACTTGACCCCTGAACTCCTCAATAAGAAACTTAAGACTGTAAAAATGGAACTTGAATTTAAAAAAATATCTCTCCAATAATAAAAAAAAAGGCAGACTAGTTCTAATGTTGTATTTCAATACAAAATGACTTCACCTCAATTAGTTATGTCTAACATTGACCTTGACTCTGATGAGGAATGTTATTTGAAAACCTTGGATAACCAGATAGACCTTATGTCAAAACACTTTAAGAAAATTATAAATTTTAGAAATGATGCTGCTTCCAAAACAAAGGAAACCTGTGTATCCTAACCATTCCAATAACAAGCCTTATGAGAGTAATCAGGACAAACACAATACTGAGACCAACCATAGAACTCAATGAGACCTTAAAAATACGTGGTGTTTTAGATGTGGTAAAATGGGTCTCTTAGCTACTAATTGTAGGGTAAAACTGAATAACACTTCTATAGCACATATTACTAAGATTTGGGATGATCTGAGCGATTCTGAAGAAGTTGAGCCTAAATCATGCAATAATTTTGACCCTTGCATGTCCTTTTTGCTAAAATTATCTATGTTGATGATATGTCAACTAGTAATAAGAACTTGATGCTATCCTGCCTAGTTCTGTTATGTCCTATGATGTCTTTCATGTTTTTGGATTATCTGGACTCTGCCTAGATAATGTTAATATTGTTGATACTACTACTAGTAAATCTATAAAGATGTGTGTGAGTCAAAGTGAATGCAATAATGATGAATTGAATATGTGCGTGAGTACGATGAATGAAACGTTAGGGGACATTTCACACACTGCACTGCACTTAATGAGTCCGATAATGATTATCTCCCTAACATTCACACACTATAGACCAAAACTCTTAGGAAAAGATCCAAACTAGAAAAGACTGATAAGGACCTAACTGAAAGAATTAAAGCCTTAAGCCTAATGGTGAATCAGAATGCTGAGGATTATACTTATCAGTGTTTGGCCTATGAATCTAAAACCATATCTTTTGTTGAAAAAATTAAAGAACTTTCTGAGTTAAATGAAGTTTTGGAAAAGAAATATAAGGTAACTTTAATAGAATTGGAACAATGCAAAGAAAAGGTTTCAACTGTCTTCAAAAAAGAATTTAAGCTTGAAAATAATTCCAATTGTTTTGAAGATTGTGTTGGATCTAGTAAAACTAATTCTTAAGACAAAATAGGCATAGGTTTTGATCAAAAAACTAAGACACAAACTAAACCTTTGCAAAATAGAAAACTTGTGTCTTCTGGAAAAAAAACCTATTGATCTATGTCCTGATTTTCAATCCTCAAAACTTGATTTTGAGAATAAATAAAAAGGGCCAGATAACTTGATGAAAAATTGTCCAAAGTCTACTACTGAACCTAAGGCCAAATATATTTTCCCCCCTTGTTAGTAGATCTGAACCTGAATGGAAAACTTTTGCAGTTAGACCTAAGGTCAATATCTAGCGAATGGATAAACCTCCTTTCAAATATTTTAAAAATCAGAGACAATTGTCTAGCCACCAATTGTGTTCATACTGTTATGTTTATGGACACTATCTCAATGAATGTTTTCAAAAACGACTGTATAAGCATGTCTATAAATCATCTGTTTACAAAAACTCTAACTATTCTAAATAAAGAAGAAATAATTATGTACTTCCTAAGCAGCCCAACAAAAACTCTAACTATAGGAATAGGAAGAAAAGATCTCACACAAGAAGTCTAAGAGAAAGATTCCTAGATCTATTACTAAATTGAAATCTCATAAACCTTTTAAAACTAGAGCTATATGGGTTAGAAAGGACGATCTAATACCCCAGTTGAAGTGTAATATAGTGATAAGTGCTTTAAAAGCTAAACACACTGCTTCTGGTTGGTACTTAGACTTTGGATGTTCCAAACATATGACCAAAGACGATATTAAATTAACCGATAAAACTTACTTCCTAGGAGGAAATGTTTTGTTTGGGGACGGAGTATCAGCTCTGATTATAGGAAAAGGAACACTCCAAGAAAAAGGACTCCCTATTCTCAAAGATATCTTATTAGTGAGAGGTCTTAAAGCTAATCTGTTAAGCATATCACAATTTTGCGACTCCAATCGTACAGTCACATCCTCAAAACTAATTCTAAAATTTAAATGAGAATAGTTATTGCATCCTTACTGGTCACAAGACCCCATATAACTATTACATAGTAAATCCGGGTAATGAGACTTATAGGTTTTCCAGAATTGATGACAATGAAATCTAGCATAATCATTTGGGTCACATCAATTATGATAATCTTAGCATATTAAGCACACAAGATATAGTTAGAGGTTTGCCAAAAATAAAACCAATTTTAAATTTTATTTGTGGGTCGTGTCAGGAAGGAAAAATAGTTAAATTTTCTCATAAGAAAGTTAAAGCAAATTTAACAACAAAACCTCTAGAGCTAATCCGCATGGATCTCATGGGTCCTTCCCGAACTATAAGCCTTTGTGGAAACAGTTATATTTTGGTTATGGTGGATGATTTGACTCGATTCACTTAGGTAGCCTTTTTAAAACAAAAATCTAATACATTCAGAGAATTTTTTTAAATTCTTTTAAGAATCGAAAATGAAAAAGATACCCAAGTCAATCGAATCTGTAGCGATAGGGGAGGTGAATTTAAAGACTTAGGTGTAACAGAATATTATAACTATAATGCTTACCTACACAAGTTCAGTGCACCTAAAACACCTCAGTAAAATGGTGTTGCCGAGCGTAAAAATAGAACAATACAAGAAATGGCTAGGGTAATGATACATGCTAAGAACTTGCCAAAATACTTTTGGGTTGAGGCGGTTCAAACAGAGTGTAATATTATCAATAGAGTATACCTTCATAAAAATACCAAAAAAACATCCTATGAAGTTTAGTATGGAAAAAAGCCCAACTTAAAATATTTTTGAACTTTTGGGAGTATTTGCTATGTTTCCAAAGACAGAGAACACCTGTATAAATTTGAAACACGTGGTGATAAAGCAATATTTTTGGGTTACTCCCATAATAGTCGGGCTTATCGCATTTATAATTTTTGTACTAAAGTCACAATGGAATCGATAAATGTGATATTGAGTGACACTAATGTCGAGAGTAAAGAACAAGGGTCAACTATAGTGGATGAGTCTGAAAATAATTTTACCTACGACTCTTCAGAGATAGTTGATCATTTACCAATTGAGACACATGAAGTACCTAATAGGGTTTCTAAAGATCATCCCTTAGATAATATTGTTGGTAATCCTGAAGAGCCAGTGTGTACAAGATCCCAATTACGTAATATTACTCATTTTGCATGCTTTATTTCTTTAATCGAACCAAAGAATGTAAATGAAGAACGCAATGACTCATTTTGGATAGGTGTTATGTAAGAAGATCCAGTCCAATTCAAAATTCATTACGTGTGGTATCTTGTACTTAGGCTAGAAAATAAAAGGGTTATTGGCACTCGTTGGATTTTCAAAAACAAAACAGATGAGGCAGGGACGATCGTTAGAAATAAAGCTAGATTAGTTTTCCAGTGTTACTCTCAAGTTAAAGGAATAGATTTCGAGGAAACTTTTGCCCCAGTAACACGCCTTGAATTTGTTCGCTTGCTCTTGGCCATAGCTTGTCACTTACAATTCACACTTTATCAAATGGATGTGAAATTCGCCTTTTAAAATGGTATTTTGATAGAGGAGACTTATATTGAACATACGAAAGGTTTTATTGATCCTCATTACCCAAACCATGTTTATAGATTGAAAAAGGCTATATACAGTTTAAACCAAGCCCCTCGGGCCTGGTACGAACGCCTGTCAACCTTTTTAATCAATAATGGGTTTCGACGAGGTGGAATTGACCAGACATTATCTGTTAAACACTTTAACAAACCAGTCTTAATAGCTTAGGTCTATGTTAATGACATAATATTTGGTTCCACTTCCCTATTTGAAGTTAAAGAGTTTTCTAAAATTATGCATGAGGAATTCCAAATGTCGCTTATGGGGGGGAGATATAATATTTCTTAGGAGTTCAAGTCAAACAACATGATAATTGATTATTCATATCGCAATCTAAGTATGCAATAGAGTTAGTAAAGAAATTAGGTTTAAATAATGCCAAAATTTCTAGGACACCCATGAGTACTTCTACGAAGCTATCCAAAGATGAATTTGGGAAACATATAGATCCTACCCTATATAGAAGCATAATAGGCAACATGTTATACTTAACAGCCTCTCGACCTGATATCATGTATGTTGTGTATATTTGTTTACATTACCAAAGTGCGCCTAAAGAAAGTCACCTTCTATGTATTAAACATATAATTAAGTATGTTAGAGGCATAATAAACCTAAGTATATGGTACACAAAGGATACATCTAGCATAATTTTAGGATGCACCGACGCTGATTGGCCTGGGTGTTCTAATGACAGTATATGCACATCAGGTGCTTGTTATTATATAGGTAATAATTTGGTAGGATGGAGTAGTAAAAAGCAGAATTGCACTTCACTTTCCACAGCAAAATTAGAATATATAGCAGTAGGAAGTTGTTGCGCTCAATTAACGTGGATAAAATAAATGCTTACTGATTATGGCATTAAAGAAGAAACGCTAACCCTATACTACGATAATCGAAGTGCGATTAATATATCTAAGAACCCAGTTCAACATTCCCGTACTAAACACATTAAGATAAGACATCGTTTTATATGAGAATTAGTTGAATCTAAAGAATTAGAGATAAACTATTTACCCACTGAATGACAACAAGTTGATTTGTTCACTAAACCTTTGGATAATATACGATTTGAATCCTTAAGAAAATACATTGGTATGATAATGCCTAAATAGAATCCTATCACCTATTATTATATCCTCCGGTTTCTTTCTTGCTTATAATTGGTCTTTGAGGATATAGGGCACGGTCATTTCAAAAATGACAAAAGATGCCTCCTATCTCTTTTTTATATAGGAGACCCTTGAAGTGACCCATTGTATAATTTAGGCTGATACATTTATTTCATACTTCATATTTTTTTATTGTGATTATTCACCCCTTATCCATTTGAGACAAAATGGGGCAGAGATATTTGAGTCCATCTTGGACATTCTATTGTATAAATTCAACTAAAATTCTTAATCTTTGCCATGAGCTGTTTTATTTTTTTCAGGAATCAGTACCATTACTACCATCGGATACATTTAGGGTATTGGTATGTATATAGTTGAGTTATGTACTTTTCAAATTCTAGGAAATGGGGTAGATAGACTTTTGTATAGGAATAGGGCTTCCTTATCTTTTGTTATCCCTACGAGCCTTAGATGACTCAAAGGAAATTTTGTCTCTCATTTCCAAAGGGGGGGATTGAAGCACACAATATAGCTGACTCACTTGAGTCTATACAATATAGGAGCTCAACTAGTTTGGAAAAGAAGACAGAATTCTGTTGAGTCACTCCTACTTCATTGCATCTTCAAGTAACTTCAAGAATATCTACATCAGCAAAGATCAATGGTCTTCAGTAGAAAACTAACACACAACACACTCTAGGATTGCACATTTGCATATTTCATTTCATATGTGAGGTGTGTGTGTTAATTTGGATTAAAATGAATTTTCTACATTTATTAGGAATTGTTAGGATTTTTTAAACATTTAAAATTTATTTTTTAAAGAATTAAATTTAGAGTTTTAAAATGTTTGGGGTTAATTTTCATATATTATAACTTCCTAAAAACTGCCTTGGGTAGAATCCGAAAGTGCTAGAAACATTTGTGGGTGCAAATGATATTTTTAAAAGAACCAAAACACGTTTATCCGAAAGCACACAATATAGTTTATCATCAAAATATTACAAGTTTATATGCATAGGAAGATGAATTTTAAATCCTAAAATCCTATTAAATGGGTTGAAAACATGGTTTATTCTTTATTCTAGAAATTCATAACACTTACAATTCATACTTTTCAAGATTAAAGGACATTATTATTTCTTCAAAACTTCAAACAAATGTGCCACTTTGGTATAAGACCTTTATATTTGCAAGAACTCAAACGTAGTTTACCAAATATCTTTATCAAGAAAAAAATATAAATTTCAAACATTTTTACTCCATAAAAATGTTTAGCACCCAACTTCTTGAAACACACCATTTTTCATAAATATCCCAAATCTTTATTTCAAGAAAACCATAAAATATTTTCTCATGATTGGTTTCCAATGAAATAATATTTTTCTAATATTTTTATTTCATAAAAATGTTTAAATACTAAGTTCTCTTGAAATATATCATTTTTGTTGAAAATCATTAAAATTCATTTTCTTATAACTCATAAGAATATTACTCTTATATCTCATATGCCTCATAGTCTTAATTTCAATAAGCAAGAATACTACTAAGAAAATAAAGTCATAAATCTAAGAGTAGAATGTTTCCCACCTAAAATGAAGCTCCAATAATGGAAGGCGTGAAATTTCTAAGAATAGGGTAACCTCCCACCTCCTAAGGTGGACTTAAAGAGGTTGTCTAGCTCCACCAAACTTGTCTCCATGAAAGCTCCATCAAAAACCCAATTCAAACTCCATGAATCTCCCACCTTCATCTTCTTCAAAAACCACCCCAACAACATTCCAAAGTTCCCAGCTCCACTAAACAATGGTGGAAATGGGTGTGGAAGGCTTAAATATGGGGGTATACTAAAATAATATGGTGGCATAACGTGGAAGAATGGTGGTGGTATGGTGGTTTGTGGTAGAGAGAGGTAGAGAGATGCATAAAAATGGTGGAAGACCTACCCCTCTCTCTCTTCTTCCAACTCTAAAATACCCAAAATAAACTCAAAAACCCTTATATAAACACCCCCACACACCAAAATCCCCATTTTTCCCAATCTGGGCATGCCAGAACTCGACAGCTCATCCATCCAAAGACCCAGAATAAGATAGTGCCCAAGGGAAACCTGATTTAAAAAGTTCAGTCGCGCTCGTTCGAACGATAATCGCCTCTCGTTCAAATGAGAAAGGCATCTCGTTCGAACTAGCCTTCGAACGGCCTTCAAACGAGCTCGACTTGTTATTTAGTGGGATCTCATTCAATCCCCTCTTCGATCGACCTTGGTTTCTCGTTCAAACAACCTGAACTCGTTCGAACGACCATTCTTCATTTTTCTCCAAAAAAATTACAATTTTAATTCCATAATCTTCCAACAATCACAATCAGGACCCCAAACAGTCATTGGCAGCTATAAACTCAACCATAATGATCCAAATCTAAAGGTTTTCATATTATTACAACTTATGCTAGAAAATTAATAAAATATTGGGGAAGGGTATTACAGCGAGGATGGTGAATATACCTAATGCTTCGGTGGTAGGATGCCTCGTGTATGTTATGCTTTGTACAAGATCATATATCTTCTTTATCGTTTGCATGGTTAGCGAATTCCAGTCTAAACTAGGTGAGGAGAACTAGATCGTTGTTAAGAATATTTTCAAGTACCTCAAAAGTACTAGATATTATGTTTCTGTTTACACAACTGATAATCTAGTACCCATCGGGTACATAAAGCAATATTTTCAATCTGATAGGGATTCCAGAAGATCGACCCCAGGATATGTGTTTACTCTAGGAGGTGGATCCATATGTTGTATGAGTATCAAGTAATCTTGTATTGATGATTCGACTATGGAAGTCAAATATGTTGTCACTTCGTAGGTAACAAAGGAGATTGTTTGGATCCAAAACGTCCTAAGTGAATTGGGTGTGGTTCCTTCAGTGGAGTCTACTATTGCATTTTATTGTGACAATTGCGTGGCAGTTGTAAATTCAAAAGAACCAAGGTCTCATAGGAGGGCGAAGAACATTGAACGTAAGTATTACTTGATTCAGGAGATTGTGCAAAGGGGCGACATCATCGTGACCAAGATTTCATCTCAATACAACCTAGAGGACCCTTTTATGACGAGCTTACTAGCTAAGACTTTTGATAGTCATGTAGAAGGAATGAGAGTCAAATCCATGGGCACATGTCTTTAAGACTAAGTGAGAGATTGTTGGGGGCTATATTATTAAAACTATTTAATGACATATTATTTATTAATAAAAGGATTCTAGTTTATTTTGAAATGAGAATCATGTTTGTATTATGTTTATTGAATATATTGTTCTATATATGCCGGTCACTTGTTCTTAGTAGGAATGTCGATGAGTTTGGTTTAGCTTGATTATAGGAGATCAAGATTTTGGTTCTAGAATTTTTTAACAGTTCATAACCTGGATAGAGAATTAACATCCTATCATAATGGCTGAGGTATAATCCTAATTGTTTATCTCAAACTACAGGAACCATTATGATGGTTTGAGAACTTTTATGATAGTTTAAAGGAGGATTATGACCGGTGCAACCTCGAATGTATTGAATAGGATCATCCATAAGATTTTAAATCTAAGGGTTATCTTGATTAGATTTGGTAATCTCATGCCATTTCAAAGGGTGCATAGATTCTTAATATTGAGAGTTGTGAGGATTAGGATACTTGCAAAAATGGTGGTTTGATTTCTATGGGTGCGATTCGATTTTAGATCGGGTCAATAAATCCCCTCATGTTGGGTAACATTTGTGTCAGTAGGTATGAGATCATAATTCGGAGGAGTCTGCATTAAGGAGATATCTTAGATTACGATTCCCCCTCGATAAACTTATAAGAATTTTTTTCCACCAGCTAAACCTAATCAGCGGATTACTTAAAATCCGGCGGAGTAGAAAAATAAGTTACATCTGATAATTAAGGAATTAATTAGATGTTGATTAAAATCGATTAACAACCAAATTATTTGACCAAGTGAATATGAAAAGGTTAACATGGGGAATCACATTATACACCATAATAAACTTTATAAATAAGACCTCATTATATTCCAGTGATTTTTTAAATAATTAAAATGGTTCGCAGTCATAATTATTGAGTGAAATTAATTATGATTAAATAAAGAAATAAAATATATAACGAGGTTATAATTCGGGATTTCGAGTATTTATTTAGAATCTAATTTAATTATTTATCTTAGGTCCCTAGTACAGTCTATATAACTAAGTAGTTAGGCTCGGACTCTCTAGAAGCCCGATTTGGCCCAAGCCAATAAATTATACTAATATATATTGGTATAGGCTAGGGTTTTAAGATGTACATTCATTAATAAGGGTTATAGAGGGGGGACAAAACACTATTCATGATTTTGTGAAGAGGCCAAGAGAGAGAGAGGTTCATATCTCACTCAATAGTAAGAGTTTTCATCTCAAAATGTGCCCACACACCTACCTAGCTTTGAGAGGATCATATATTAGAAGATCCAAACATTTAGGTGTACATCAGAAAGCCTTTGAAAGATAAAAAGAAGGCATCCATTCATCACCAACGTATATTTTTCTATATATCGGATTACAACTGGATCCCCTAAGGTATTATATTTGTAACCCAAGGTTTAATTTTTAAACAAAGTTTCTGCGCTAGATTTTCCATTTCATAATCATTGAAAGATTCATGGGCTAAATTTTTTATTCCGCATATATCGATCCTCATCACAAATCTTAAGTGTTACGCTCAAGTCCAAAAATAAATGTGCAACAGCCTATCCTTAATGCCTCCGGGGATCATTCGTGCACTACTAGGTATTGAAATAGGTTGTCTTAACCCTATAACCTTAAAAGAAAAACATCAACAGGAAATCACTATGCTATCACACCAAATGTATGACACCATACCCAAGGCTATACAAGAGAATCACCCATTGTCCCACTCAGGAGATGGGTACTTTAGCAAGTAGGATGAGTGATAGAAAGGTTTTTGTGTGTCATTATAGAATAGCCTTTCCAATAAAAATCCTTGAAAACCTTCAAACATAATATAAATCTGCATAGCGGTAAATAAGAATTTCAATCCAACTCTAAGGAGTGAAACACAAGAAAAGTCATGTAATTCATTTTTCTAGTTATTTTCCTTTCTAGGTTTTTCTATTTTACCTTTTGTTTTCTATTTTTTTGGATTTTTTTATATTAAAATAATTTTGTGATGATGATGAATTAATAAAACTATCTGAATAAAATATGAACAAAACCAAACACAAAAATTAAAGATATAGTGAGGTAAATAAATGTGAGAACGATCAAGGAATGGAACTACACCGCATATTCTAGTTATGCTAATTAATTAATTCGCTCATTAAAAATCTCCCAAGTTAATATTGAAATTACAAGTCAACTCTCTCCACAAATGCAATTTTAACACTAATCTTTAGAAAATTAAATTCAAACCACCACAACTCTAGAAAATAGATTTACACTCCTTTTAATAAATCATCCGCTAGGATCGATTCATCAAATTCATATAAATCATGGAAAATAAAATTTAGAGTAGAAATTTCAAGAATAATACCACACTTGAAAAAGCCCTATCTCTAGTTCGATTCTAAAATGGGTATTATATCTCGAATTTTGATTTTCTCTGAAAAATCATTTACCCTCTCTCGAGGTGTAAATTGAAAGGTAAAGGATCAAAACTAACATTCAGTGGGAATTTCAAATAATCGAACTAATTAATTACAAGAACATAAAATATGGGTTCATCCAACCCCTCAAAAGGATTTTTTAGCCTAACATGATATGAAATATGATAAACAAATAATCATAGGCATTAAAATATAAGAGTAGAGAACGAGAACAAATCTTCAAACAAGTCGCCTTGAATTTGCCAAATTGAACTCTATCATCATCAATTCAATTCAATCCCTCAATAATTAATTCTCACAAATTCTCTAAAGAAAAATAAAAGAAATAAAAAAATATTTACAAAGGTGTTTCTTTCTCTATTCTTCTCTAAAACCCAACTTTTAGGTCTCTCCTCTTCAAATGGATTTTCTCTTACTTTTATAGGGAGATGCATGTGGCGAGGGGTAAGATTGGAATGGTAAGGGTTTGTGGGTTAAAATGGGCATGTGGTGTAATGAGAGTGAGGGTAGATAGGGGAGTGATATGTGTGCATATGGGAAGTGGGGGGTGTGAGGTTATTTTATGAAAAGGGCTAAAAGAATTAACACGTGGGTTTTTTTTTGTTTTTTTTTGGAGAATGGGCAGAATCGGGTTAAGTGGGTTAAGGTTGGTTTATGGGTTAATGGGTATAGAATTGGGTAGAAGTTGGGATGTTGGAAGGTTTCGGGTTTAAGTTTTGGATAGGCAGGTAAGTGGGTTGCGGAGATGGGCAGAGGGTTCATGGTGGTAATGGGTTAGTGTGTCAAGTTGGATCTCGAGTTTAGGAGGGTGGTTCGGGTTGTGGGGTTTCGGTCCGGTAGGTATGACGTTTGGAGTTTATGACAGGTCCGGCATATACAGGAGGGATAAGTGGTTTCGTAAGTGTCCGGTCATCTTAAGGTCTTCCATGGCCACCGACGAGATGGTGGCTAGCGGGGTTGTTGCCTGGGGCAGGAGACAACGGGTTATGGAGCTAGGTTCGACCAGAGATGTCTTTGTTGTGTCGGTGTGGAGTTGTTGGCCTGAGTTGGGATAGGAGGTGGCATGGCTGAAATGGGTTTCGTGTTTGAGTTTGATGCTCCGGTATTGTGTTTTTTGGGTTTGGTCAAGAGGTCGGGTTGGGTTTTAGGTCTGCACGAGTATGGGTTGTTGTGTATTGGCGTTGGTTATGGATGGAGAGTGAGGGAGTTTTGGTGGGGAAGATGATGAGGTGTGGGATGTTAGGGTGTGGGTGAGTGTAGGTATAATGTATGTGTGTGTGTAGGTACTTGTTATATATATAATAAAAAATATGGAAAATATATATATTCATATTTACCACATACACGTAATAAAAAATATAAAAACTCAAACACACACACAAAATATAAAAAGACTCACAATAAAATAAAATTAAAAATTAAAAAAAAAACAAAGAACACTAAAAATATAATAAAGAAAATATTAAACACAGACCTAAATATATACAGACACCGATATGATGACACACACGTAGCATATAATATTTACATAAGATAATAAAATACTAAAAATAAAGACCCTAAAATAAAATTAAAAATAAAATGAAAACAACACAATCATACTCACGCATAATATATTTACATAAAGTAATAAAACACTAAATAAAATAAAATAATAAAATCCACTAGAAAAATATCAAAAATAATAAACATAACACAACACACACACACATACACACACTAAGGTTTTTTCTGGGCTTGGTTATGGGACAGGGTAATAGGTATGGGAATTGGGGTTTAGCTCCTATAACAGCATTTATGCCATATTTTTTCTTGATTTTATGCTTTAAACTCTGCAAGAGGCATTAAACCTATAAAATAAACATATATGTGCATAAGACCCATTTTACGGAGAATTAGCAATTAAAAATCATTTATTTGGGGTTTTATTTAGGGCCAATTATTAAATAGTCCCTACTATAAATATATATTTTTTAAAAAGGACACATATTTTTAGTTTAACCCATTTAGTCCCTCAAGCACTCAATATCCTCTTATTTTTAGAGGTCCGCGCCAGCGGCACTCCCTCTCCAAAATATGTGGCAAAGGACTTTTTGAGGCAAAATAAAAAAGTTTGGACTAAATGGGTATTAAAAAATGTCCGAGGGACTATTTGGTATATGTCCCTTTTATTTAAACACTTTTGGGTGCTTATCAATGAGGGTAAATAAGACCTAAGTAGAACCCATCTCTATCATCTGGAATACCATGCATGATCAATGTCATATGCACCCCCATCATATCCCTCGAAGTAGATCTCCCACGGATCACACGCCCATGGTGTAATTGCACATAAGTCATACAAATCAGGACAAACCCTAATCGATTGGGTTACATGGGCAATATCGCTCATTTCAAGTTATTACTCATGTTTAACTATAATCATTTATATAATACTAGACCAAACTCCTAAGGCTCTAAACTCTAGGTGTGATCACACACCCAATATTTATAAGGATCATTCAAAATCAAAAGTTACCCCACTCGATGAGTAATGTTACTCGCCAATATACCTTTTGGCCCGATCCCTATTGTTTCTAATTATCAATATTATCCTTCTAAACCTACTGGCTACAAACTATTTACATCTATTTAGATGTCTCCAACTTAAATCAATTTATAATTCCCACTTGAAAACCCCTAAAATAAATCTCTAGGCTAAGTTTCTGACTCGAATCGATTCGACCTTGGCCCTAAGGTCAAGTCGATTCACCCTTGAATTGAATCAATTCACCCACGAGCCGCATTGATTTTCTCTATAACTCTTAAACTCATTACATATCATCAATGGTGGAGAACCCTAAACCACCATTTCCTTCAAATATTTTTATTTCCATAAGTTCTAGAAAATCTAGAAGATTGAAACTCATTTAAATATCTAATCTCATAGACCATAAAACAAACCCTAGATTTATGTTCTTCGCATGAATGAACTAATTAGCCTACGAATTATCATTAATTATCATGATTATATTAGGGGTTTCACAGATTAAAGCAAGTATGATTCACATCTAACAATATCTAAATTTGGTTACAATGATCAAAGGCTCAATCGATTCATTTTTAACAAAGTTACATGAGCTCTTTAATATAAAACTAGGGTTCTTCATTAGATTAATCTTAATTACGAATCAACATTTGATTATGAAAAAAATCATATTTATAATGTTATATTTGCAAATGCCAACATATTACTATTATACTAATACATATTTTTTAAACAAGGTAAACTTTCCTTAAATTGAAAGAAGAATCAATCCCTAATTCTTCAATTCAAAACCTCCAATCTCCAAGATAGGGTTTGCTCCCCCTCTTCCTGAGCATTTAGGGTTCTCTCATTGTGTGTTATGATAATTATGGCCCAATCCATATACTAATCTAACAAGATAAAATTCCAGAATTATAAGCTCAAACTAGACATTCCAAACACCTCACGAACCTAGTCGAAGGTTAAAATATTTTACAAGTCAATTATCTTGTTAATTTACTTTATCTATCTTATTGAACTAATTAATTTCCTAATACGCACAACTTAATTTAAAATCCTAATTATTAATTAATTAGATTGAGACGCGATATTATAAGAACCTACTTCATAATCAGTGAGACTCGGTGCCGAGGAAATAATCCAAACAAGGAAACTCCCGACACCTAGTCCCTAGTTGTCCATAATACCCAGTCACAACACCTAACCCATGACCATTCCCTAGTTGTCCATAATACCCACTCATTTAATTTTTTATCTTAATGGATTATTATAGGTTCACTAACATGTATAGCAACACAGTCAAATCAACATGTAACTCAATTACATAATACAACATATGTAACTGTAGGGGTTATCGACACATAATAAATGCTAGAATTGTATATTGGCCCCAAAAGGATTGAGAGTCAGAATTAATAATGAGACAAAATGTAAGTGGTTCGTTTATGAGGTCAGTCTACGTCCAACAGTTTATTAACGTCAAAAGATAGCAACAGTTAGACTGCTATGGATGCTAGCTGGGAGTCCAAGCTATCACGTATAGGTTACAATACATTCTATATGAGTTAGATCGTTCTTATTTATAGACCTGGGTGTCATACATTCTTAGGCCTCTTTATCTCTATCTTGATCGAGTTATAGAGTCCACTGGTAATGGTATCTCAGTTTGTTGACATGATTCACAAGATCTATTTATATCTCTTTAAGATCTACGCTCAAACTTATCCCATTCATTCGCCATGTGCCTCTCACATGGCATTCCACGTGTTTAGCCACGTGCCGCCAATTCTGTAATACTCCCCTCAAAAAAATCTCAAATCCACATCTAAATCTACAAAACAACATATCAAAAGTCTAACATTTCAAATAATAAAATGACATACCACATGTCATATGAAAATATCAATTCATAATTATTCGATAATAAATTTACAGATTAATTAAATAGTATACAAATACGGGGTATTAAAGACTTCCTCGCAAAAAAATTAAGTAGTGTCCTTTAGAAAGATCATGCGATGGAAAGAAAGGCATAAGCGAACCGCGACTACTCCAATTTTGTGTGACACTCCTCTTGTTAAAATAGCGGGTGACCAACTCTCTATTAAAATAAAACAGGAATCTCATTTGGTTCATTTTTAGCATCACCGTCGAAAACAGTTAATTACTAACGACCTATTATTTATTAAGTCGCGTATCAATTTTTTAATCTTTATTAAAGTGACATGATAACACTATATTCAAAAACCATAACTCATTCAAATAAATAATTGAATTCCACAATCACATAAATAGATAGAAAATTGAAATCTATTACATGCCAAAATTTACCAAATAAACCATTGGTATAACTTCCTTACAATATTCTCCATAATGAAATAAATAAAATGGAATAAACTGTCTGACATGGGCAACATGCCTGAATAGTACGAGACTAATTTTGTCTAGAATTTCAATAATAAAAAGAGACTAAAGCAAAGCCCTGCAACACTTCGCATCTGCTAAAGCTCCGACAACCTCGAATAAATACTCATGCTTAGCGTACCTGTGGTTGGACACCTAAAAGGTTTTGAAAATAATTTAGATACGGGTCAGGGCCCAAAACCTTTTGAAAATATTTTGCAAGTAATTAAAATGCATAACAATTATGAATAGTTTATTTCATACTTAAATTGACTCCCTACTCCTATGAGATATCTACCGCCCCTCAACTATACTCCGCACCTAATGTATGAATTTTAACCCCTAGTTATGCTACGCGCCTAACTAGTTCTCCAACATCTTTAAGTCCATACGCTACCCCATTCATGCGTATTTTATCAAATGAGTTTTCACATATAATTAATAACTAAATTCTCAATTATAATCTATTAATTTATTTTCTAATAACTTTCACTAATTACTGGATAATAATTCACAATTATTGTCTTAAACCCGTATATATTTTTCTACACATATATAAATGTATTTTCTATAACACAACAAGCACACATATGTCACTTATAACTGCCATCCCTCGGATTAATAACTCACCGGATGCGGGTCTTTAAAATGCTATCATGCACCAGGGCATACCCGCATCATCTTGGGCTACTGAGTCGAAATCACACACTAAACTTGACACACCCCAACCCAGTTACTTATAATTAAGTTTAAAAGTCAAAACGAGTCCAACCATAATTGCCTTAAATGAACCATAAACATGAGTTACCTTTTTCAGTCATCAACATGAATCCATAAAACTAAAAAAATTTCACAATTTTAAAGTAGTTATGCTTATATGAACTTATTTAAAGGATAAGTAGGCTTAAATTACCACATTTATATTTGACCAAAATCATGGTTTTATGAATCCCTTGCTAACCCCACTCAACCTCCTAGATTTGGCAGTGACATCACGTTACCTGAAAAACATAAACACTGGAACCGTGAGCAAAATAGCTCAATGGGTGCATCACTACTACATTATTGCATAAAATTAAATGAAATAAATCATATATGTGTTATAAAATATGAACTTAATACAAAATTTTATAAAATTAAGTGCAAATAATCTTATCTGTATGATATTACATAAACTTACCCGGCCCATACATAATGACTAACCAACCTTTCTGAATCATGATTCACATATCCTGTCTCCAATAAACAATTATCCCCCATTCCTGGTCGAGGAGTAAGCCCTTGTCTTTAATAGACAAATCTTATTAGGCCCATTCATAAATAATGACCAACCTTTTCGAATCATGATTCACATATCATGTCTTTAATAGACAATTCTCCCCCATTCCAGATCGAGGAGTAACCCTTTGTCTTTAATAGACAAATCTCCCCCATTCTGGGTTGGGGAGTAACCTCCCATTTCGGTAAATTGAAATGAAAATCTTCATATTCATAATATTATTATCATATCCATAACCATGTATAATTACGCCTTACCAGTGACTAATATTCTGATCATATCCATAACCATGTATAATTACATCTTACCAGTGAGTAATATTCTGATCATATACATAACCATGTATACTTACATCTTACCAATGAGTAATAGTCTTATTATATCCATAACCAAGTATAATTACATCTTATCATTGAGTGATATTCAGATCATATCCATAACTATGTATAATTATATATTATGAGTGAGTAATATTCTGATCGTATCCATAACCATGTATAATTACATCTTACCAGTGAGTAATATTTTGATCATATCCATAACCATGTATAAATACATATTATCAGTGAGTAATATTCTGATCATATCCATAACCATGTATAAATACATCTTACCAGTGAGTAATATTTTGATCATATCTATAACCATGTATAATTACATCTTACCAGTGAGTAATATTCTGATCATATCCATAACCATGTATAATTACATCTTATCAGTGAGTAATAGTCTTATCATATACATAATCATGTATAATTACATCTTAACTGTGATAAATATTTTGTTCATATCCATAACAAGGTATAAATACATCTTACCAGTGAGTAAACTCACTTTGGCTACTTAATGAGTTTTTCCTTTGTCATTATCTGGCACCTGTTCAACCGCTTCCCCTTCCTTTCCTATCATTATTAAAATATTAGTATCATAATAAGAATATTAAAAATCCAAACAATAACTTAAACGTAATTCAATTTCTAAGAATTATGTGATCTCATTTAAAACATTTATCATAAATGAAGTTCCATCTAAACTCAAGTTAATATATTTAACATATACAAATCATAGCCCAGACATACTTTAATTTAATCTTGGTAATCCAATACTTATCATATTAGGTTTCCAATACCGAAGACGACACGTCATTTCATGTTTTCTAGAGCAAGATATGACTGTTTCTTTACCACTTAGTAAACCTGCCCTATAAGCTCCTCTATCGATCAGTCAACTTCCAGGAATTTTCATAATTTTTCTACCTTATAACTTTCTATGATATTCCACCCAATTTTAATAAAAGTACTTAATAATACCAAAATTAAAGATTTATAATTTTGGGAGTTCATTTGCTATGTCAAGCAAAACCTCAAACACATGGTATGCATACTTACACTTTTGGGGTAGATTTTATACCTGAACTTCAAACTACCACCCAAGATTAATTTCTTGACAATTTTATGTAATTTTTTAATATAATATAAATATACTAGTGTATTTTAATCTCCAGCTATAATTACTCAATTCAAGTTAGTATACAAAAAGATATTGAAGTTTGAATACACAAGGTTTCTAATCGAAGCAATATAAAAGGGTTTACACCTTCAACTTTCTTTAAAATTGTATCTACCCATGCATATACATCAAGGCGTGAAATTTTAATACACAATTGATGATTTTTATCATTTAAATCAGTAATACAATAAAAATAATAAGATTTATATAGAATTACCTTGGGGACTTTTACGTAATTTCTACGGATTTTTCTCCAATTTTTCTCCTCACTTTCTTCTTCCTAAACTTCCCGATTCTATATACTCAAGCTAAAACTCCCTAATGTATGAATTTACTTAAGTAGGAGGTTATTTCAAGGGTTTAAAGTTGGCCAAACCAGCCTACCCTTCCCACCAATCAAATCATAGCACATGGTGTACTAATAAGACAAAATACCATCGAATGGACAGATTTGCCCTTGCTTTGTAATTTCAGCATAACTACTTACTTGGACCTCTGTTTTACACACCGTTTGTTGTGTTACAAACTTAACTCATATATATAACTATATAGTTTTCACCTCAAGTCATTTGTTATATTATAAGGGTCAAAACTAGTCTCCAACTTGAACATTCCTACCAAAAACTTCAAAATTTTATGTTTGTAACGAATTCAATATTTCATGAGTTATGAAGTTATGATTAGACTAAACATAATAACTTAACAATATATACACTAATAATAAATTATTCATATCACATAAGTTAAGCATGATTTATTATAATTATATCAGGGTTGTCACAACTTTTCCCCCTAGAAAATTTCGTCCCCGAAATTTAGTATGAATTTCACTTACCAAACAATTGGGGATACTGTTTCCTCATTCTAATTTCCCTTTCTCAAATTGATTCTTTAATTTCATGGATCCTCCACAACACTTTAACTACAGGACTAACTTTATTCCCTAATACTTACTCCTTACGATCAAGAATTTCCACCGATTCCTCGATGTATGACAAATCTTCTTTCATAACATCTTCAGCTTCTTTATCATTTATACGTAAGGATAATCATCTAATGATTTCTTATAAATAAAAACCAATTCTTTACTCATATATTACTTCATACATTTATATACATATGTTGAACATTCACACATAATAGATTATCAGTTGTATCATTATATAGTCATAATGAGTGAACATTCTTAATGAGCCTAGTATCATTCTTTACATTTTTTCATTTCATTTTTATAGTCTGTCCTTATCATCATGTAATATTTCAAATCATAATTATTCAATTTCAAGACTAGCTTCTTATACTTTATTTCTCCAACTTCCACTCAATATCTCAAATCATAAATATCATATTATCAGACTAGATTATTACACGTCATATTTTCATCTTCCATTCAATACCAAATACATGTGTTTGACTTCTACTACTATCCGCATCATTTCTAAAGTTTAAGAGTACGTTAAATATCTTCCTTACAATTTCTAAATCTAAATAGAGCATCACTACTTTTCATATATCAAAATTGAACAATCACTCACTAAATGTTTATTCCTAACCAAGATTTCATATTCTCTTTCATGTATATTGTGCAGTCATGCACTATGAACTCAATATAACCTCTCATTATATTTCTTTTTCAGTATCATTTAATTGTTCTTTAACTAAACGTACAATGGCCTTAACAAGCCATTTATCCAACACAATAACTTTCCAATCATAATCTTACCCCAACCCTTATTAATATGATAGTCTTATGCAACATTATTAATACACTCATATTACCCGTTTGATACATAGATGCTAAACGTAACATCACCACTTAAAACCATAGCGATACTTACCAACCTCATAATATTTCTCTAACTATTATATGTCGTATTTCTTTAAAATAGCCTCTATAAGTACGTTAATGTATCACATTATGTTATCTCATATAGCACATTATCCTTACACATACTTCTTGGTGACTCATTATAATGTCAACCATATTCAGTATATGACATACCCTAAGTGATAACACACACGTACAATGACAAACACAACTCAATATCCACCCAAACCCGTTGTTGATATTCCAACCCGATTAGCATCGTTCCCATACTCGTACACAACACATACTTTTAAAAGGACTCCTCAATAGTTTTAAATTTCAAAATCTTTAACACCCGCGTCAGCTTTACTAGTCATATAAGCATTTAGAAACATCACAAGAGTAACATCCACTACATGTACTCATACTATTAAAGACGTGCATCTTAACTCTCATTACTCTTTTCTTCTACTTATCATAATTCACTATGAACCCATATTCGGATCAATTGTGATATATTGACTAAGAATTGAATTTCAGACCATTTCACATATTAAATCTAAACATAAACAATTATTAATCTTCTCACTCCACCTTTAATATGTGAATCTTCATTTTATTCACACTATAACAATTTAAGTCCCATTATAATCATGTAATAGTAATTCTCCTCACTTCTCATTCTTTAATTGAATATGGGTTCCTGTACATCACTCACCCACACAGATGAGGTACGCACCCATTCATGGTTTAGTAAGTAACACGACTCAAATCCACAAATATCAGTATAGGAAGAGATAACTTTTAATACTTCATAATTTTTCATACCACATTTTGTCTTGATTTTTTTTTCAATGACATGTTTGTCCATATCACATATAAAACAATGCAATGATTCATATTTGAATACTTTTATTTGCTGTCATTCTCGAATAAACTTCAGTATCCTATTTCCTTTCTTGGAAGATCCTTACACTACATATCCCGAACAACAATATATGTATATAGGTGGCAGATGTTAGTCAATAAATCTAATTTAAAATTTAATAACATATCATTCATGTCCATGTCTCGAGAATCCAATATACATATTTGTATCCTTTAAAATCGAATACTTAGGACTCACAACAATTTCTACATCTACTGCCAAATCTAGGCGCTTCTAACTCTAGAAACTCTAGAACCTAGCCTCAGATAACAAAAAATGACACACCCCAACCCAGTTAATTATAATTAAGTTTGAAAGTCAAAGTGAGTCAAACCATAATTGCCTTAAATGAATCATAAACACGTGTTATCTTTTTCAGTCATCAACATGAATCCATAAAACTAAAAACTTTTCACAATTTATAAGCAGTTATGCTTGTATGAACTTATTTAAAGGATAAGTAGGCTTAAATTACCACATTACCACCTAACATTATCGGTCGTCGAGATCCGTAAGGTTCTCGGTCCATAATATGTACCTTCCCACAATCTCCGTATTTTGACATATTAATCTACGTATGTCCTTAAAAATAACATTGAACATGGCGCTCTCACTATCCCATGTTTCGGCACTATATATATAACAAGCTATATCTCGTTTCTTGATAAAGAACACAATGCATCCTGAGTCACATCAGTAAATAAATCTCTACGCACATGGGATCACGTCTAACGAGACAACATAATCACTGAAGTCTACGATATCCTAAAATTTTCCTATATATACATATATATAGGCCTAACCTATATTGGGTGACGTCTTATAAAATTAATATTACTCCCCCGGAGTATCCAGCACGATAGTCTATCACTCAATCCACTATCGTTCAAATATTCGACAATTATCACTACACATTACCATAATAATCTCTACTTTACTAAGTCAATGCACTAGTAAAATTATGACAATAAAATAAGCTGCTAGTGTCCACCCGGCTTACTCACGGGTGACATCTAAAGAGTCCTGTTACCCATGATCAATACATTTATACCCAGACTGTCCAAAACAAACGTACCCATTAAACTCGACTCGCATGCAAATTTCAGTGTTAATCATTCTTATAGAAGTTGTGACACAATCTCATCACGTAATTAAATCCTGTATTCACAAGGATGAAACAAAACTTCATCAATCTCTCCTAATAGTATGGTCCTTACATGCACTTCTCATGGCCAAAACAACCCATGATCACTTGCACTCGTTATACATCTAGGATTTCATCCAATTGTTTGCCCCCTCCTCGTTGTGGGCAAATTATTCTATTTTGCGGCTTACACACCCATCACTGAAACGTTGGCCTAACATCTCTAGACCTCACTTATGGCTTTACTGGCCACCCTATTTCTTCCTGGGCCCCAATGACCCTGATGATTAATATGATATTGTTACCGAGGACTCCACTGGTCCTGGCTAAACCCATCACTCTCGTGTTGTAACTTCTTGGGCCCAATTCTCTTGTCCCAATTACTCCTCTAAAAGTCTCATTCCTCTAGTTGTTATGCCTAACTGGCATGGTTTACGATTCTCAAACCTTATCGGTTGCACTTCTCAACGTGAACAAATTCAAAAATGGTGGTCCTACTCTCTACACATAAGGAAAATTCCCAAGCCATTTCCCGTCACTGGTCCCACTCACCATTTTGAAATGTCCTTCCATCGGACTGACAATCTTAGCTCCCAACTGTTCTCTCGTTGTCCCTTTGGCAATGCGGGCCTTTCGAAACTATTATTGGCCTCCATAGCCCTGACTGACTTCATTGTCACTTTGTAGGAAGTTAATCAACCAAAATTACCTAAATGAGTTCCCGATTAGGCATACTTTCATGGGGTGTTTCACTAACACAGTTAAGTTCAATTTTGATTTTCGGCCAAATTCTCCAACCCTCCTGGCTCACTTTTTCTGAAAGTGCTTAAATAACTTGCAAATGCATAACCTTGGCGACATCAACATTAGTTATCCTAGCTTGATTTCTCATCCATCCTTGGATTCTACACATGGTCCTTTATTAACTATAAACACTTTAATATCCTATTCCCCTTTTCCAGGTACGAAGTTCGTTATGCAATTCAACCTTTCGCTCACAATCGGTCTCTAGCTTACCCACTGTGCTAAGTTTCAAAATTTCACTTGCATCTCTGTTATAACATCGAATGGAAGACCTCACAGTCAAATCGTACCCAAATTTCTCTTTAAATTTCAAACACATTTCTTTATATGTGGTGATTGACACTAATCACTTCATGTCGCTCCTAAGAGCTACAAATTTAACTCCATTTTTAATTATGAGTGTCGTTGCACTCCACTTTACACAATTGCCTTTGGATTTTATACTTCCATTGGCCTGTTACACTTTCTCTCTTTCTTCTTGACATCTTCACCGATGAATTTTCAAAAGAGTCTCTCTGATTTCCCCCTCGTCGACTATGCTAGGTGATCCTAAAATCGCTCCACCGTTACCTATGACTGTGCTTGGGGAACTCTTTGTTCTCGAGTGATAATTCTATTATCACTTACTTAAATATTACTCACAGTGAGTTTTGTCACGATTTTCGTTCCCAGATTATTCTATGTCTTCTGGTGGGCTTCTTCTCCTATAGTCCTTCTTATGGCCCTCACTGGTCGTCTTATAATATTCGGTGCTAGAAGCACACACGATTTCGTATAATGAGTCACGCCCATTATAATTCATATTAGGAGAGTGTAAGGGAGTACAATAATCCTATAGTAAGGCTCTTCATCAAAGAACGCTACACTGAAACGTGAAAAGCCACACAGATCCTAAGGACACTAGAACCTTATGCTCTGATACCACCTATGACACCCCACCCAATTAAATACCGGGTGATCAGTCATTTATTAAATTTAAAACAAAATGTTTGGTTGATTCATTCTTAGCTTCACTGTCGATAACATTTAACCAATATAATCACCTAATAAAGAATTAAGCTAGTGTCAAAATATTTTTCGTTTTAAGTTATTCCCAAAGAATCCATTAATAATATCTAAGTAATAAGACGTCAACTAGTTACCATTCACAGGAACATAATAAATACTGGATATAACTCAAATACTGAAATAAATAAGACTGGATAAAATATTCCAGGTAAAGTCTCAAACCGATACACCATAATAATACTCAATCCAACTAAATAAAACTATAAAGTAAACTGAGTACAATCTCTCTGATAAAAATGACTGAGAATGGACAACACATGCCCTAAATGAAAAGTCTAGGTAGAACTGAATGAAATGATAGAGGCGTTTAATCTCAATAACCTATAGCTATAACTCGCCAAGTAATCCAAGTAGATAGGTTTAGTGTCCCTGTGGCTGGGCACCTTCTATAATACATATACATATAGCAAAAGAGAGAAGAATGCAAGAGATAGGTCAGAGCTCGATGTTTTAAAAATTATTTAGCAAGTATTTAAAACTGCAATGCAGTAAGTACTGTGTGCATGTTAGATATCAAACCCTCGCATGAGATTCTCACATCTCCACTATTATGCATGCCTAATGTGCATCTATCCTAACCTAGTTATCTAAAAGTTCCCAACTAGGTCATAGATTTATATTTCCTAATGATATCTCGAAGGAGTATCCCGTAATCCCCAATATATGTATTATTAGTTTCAACATTTATCATCTCGATTAAGTGTTATCACACTAAAGTTAAGCATTCACAACTTATGTTATTTAATATTTTACTATCTTACTAACCTACAATTATCCCACTGTAGATATAACACAAGTATACATATATATCCATCACTATTATATACATATACTAACACAGCACCCCAAGGATACACATGTAGTGCATTGCATACTCTGCTATCATGTCCCGGTACATCTCGTACTCAAACAAGGACTATGGGTTCGGAAACCTCCCACGAACCATGTAAACAAATCACATATATTAGAGGCGAACATAGTTCCCAGTCCCATGAGCTACGCACATACCTACGAACCCAAGTGACTGCGAACTTATCAACTGACAGATAAGTCTTTCTTAGACCTCTGTCCTGAGATACAAGTCAAATATCCCCCCGATGGGTCACCCGGGATAAGACTGTCCACTGCGCGAAAACTTCCTCCTGATAGCAAGCAGCATAGGGAATCTATACACATAATAATAAGCATATAATAGGCATCCTCACATCATATGAAAATTCATAGGTATTCACCCAACCCAAACCTATATTTCTATACGTATTATTCTCTCATTACTACGTATTGTATATTTTCTTTATCCCAATTACTGTACGTAGTATTAATTCATAGCTAAGTTCATTAATGAACTCTCCTGAGTATTTCTCCTCCCTCGAAGGGTATCCTTAAATTTACATATCATCATAGTACGTAAAGTCTCCATACCCTACTGGTTCAGGACGTCCTTTTTTCTCTAATATCCAATTCTCGAATCATTCACTAAGGTAAGTGTTTTCCCCGATTTATACCAATTTTGATTAGCTTATGCTTTCTCCGTCTTAGGTCCAACCCTAACTTCAACCTTGGCCTATGATTTTATTAAACTAATCCTCGGTAAACATCAAACTTAGTCTCCTAATTTAAGATTCGAAAGGTTCTTCGAGGTTCTGCAGAAGAACTAGAAATCTGCAGCCAACCGAACCGAACCGATCCAAAGGAAAATGAACCGATCCCATAAAAAATGAACCAATCCTATGGATAAATGAACCGATCCTATGTTGTCAGGGATGTTCTCCCACAATTGCGTTTTCCCCTATTATCAAACCCAAAAACTCCACAGTTCGTACTCCATCCTCAATTTAACTATTTTGATTGATAACCCAACATGTATACACGATTTCTAACATCCTAGGATCATCCAATCATCATGAATCATGAGATAAAAATGAAATCCCCAATTTAATTATGAAGAACCCTAGTTCTTACATTTATATGCATTTCTCTAAATTAAACCCATATTTGTTCATAGAAATTATCATAAATTCGTGGGCATTATCCTATCTACATAAGGGAATCAAACTCTTATCATAACAGTCCTAATTTATGATTTAACTCTCCCAATTTTCACCAAATTCAATGTCAAAATAATGGGGTAATTACCTACTGTAACATAAACACAATTATTGCTAAAGGAAGCAAGTAATAAACTCTTGCCTTGATTATGATGTTCTGATCCGCTGATGAAATTGGTATAGACTTGTTCCTCATTTTTCGATCTACGCTTTGATGGGATTTGTGGTGGGAGTTCTTAAGTTTTGCACCAAGAACACCTATGGACTCTCTTTCTTCCTCTGTGGTTCTCTCTCCCTTTCTCTTAGGTTTAGAATCTGATAGACTTCTTCTCACCCACGTACACTCATATTTAATTATCTAATTTTCGTCCATATTATTTTCTCAAAAATCCAAAAGACAAAAAAACCCAACAGGGTGCCGATTAGGCGTAAAAATATTTTGGGGTCCAAATAAAATACTCGTGTAGAGTTTTTTTACTATCTCGACCCTTTCGGACTCAATGGCGCACTCGAAATGACCATACGAGTTACTTAAAAAATAATTTACTTCTTTAATTCAATAAATTAGTTCCTACACGATTCACACGCGCATCCTGACTTAATATACCAAACTGTTGTAGTTTTCACTCTCAACAATTTATAGAATTTCATAATTCCATATTACATATCCACACAGTGATATTCAATAATTTTCATCATAAGTATTAACCCTTGGTACGCTAGTTAATAATTATTTTAATCCGAATTAATTAACAATTAATTTCTCACATTTTAATTTAATTAATCCAATAATGGTAATTAATCCCATAATTATTTAAAATCATCAAAAATACAAGGTGTTAAAATAAAATATACTGTCAACAATTTAAAATATAATAAAATAAGTAAATAATAAATACACAATATTTATCAAAAGTAGGGAATGGAACTTACAAGTAATCTGTTAAATGAAACTCACGATTCCGACTTGAAAATTGTTAACAAAATCCAAGCCCAATGAATTCACAATGTGTCCTCAAGACTGTTTTTCTCCCTCAATAGGTGCTCAAGGTTAAAGCAGTTGTCTCCAGGATAGAACAAATTTTTAGTCTTAGACGGTAGCAGCACTTCAAACTGTCAAGGCTCCGACAAACTCAATAAATGTTTGTGCTTTGAACGTTGAATTCTACTTTGAACAAGAGCATAATTACGAAAACATAATGCAGAAGGGAGAGAGAATGGTTAGAAAATTCTTTGTGTAAAAAAACTAAGTCTGAAGGACTCCTTTTATAGTGATGTTCCTGGCCATTTGAACAGACACCATGCCTTTTCACGAACAATCACACTCTTTCATTAAAGAGTTCATTGTTTAATGTTAATTAAAGAGTGTGTACCTTTTCGTAATTAATTAAAATATTTTTAATTAATTAAACTTCCCACTAGAAAATATGTGACTGTTCAATAATTTTTTCACGAATTAATTAAGCCCCCAAACAGTTTGGGTAATTAAAACTTGGTCCATAAATTTTTAAAAAGACTATACTCCATTAGGATAAGACCAAGCCCGAACCCACAACTCGGACATGAACCCAAAACCCAGACACGTGCATGGGCACTGATAAGCACCCAAAAGTACATAATTTATGCACCAAATAGATGCATTTTAGTCGCTCATTTTTCATAAAATTGGCCTTATATTCTTATTTTATCATTTTGCAGGTCAATATGTTATCAGGGTACAAATAGTGCTAAATTGGTGCAATTGCGACAAAGTAGCGGTCAAATGCGTTAAATGACGAAATCAAAGTGATCGTGAAGTCAGAAGTCCCTTTTTGAGCTTGTCCAGATGTGTTCCGATGCCTAAACCATCTTTCGTAACTTGGCCTAATCCCACACCGAACCCCGTGTGTGTGTTTAGTTTGTACTTCTGTATTTTATTATTTTTATTTGAGTCATTTTTAATTTTTAGAAATAATTTATATTTTATTTTGAGTCGTTTTATTTTTAGGTTTTATTTTTTATTAATTTAGAATTTTTTAGGATTTATTCTCTTTTTTTTATTTCTTTTTACTTAGTGTATTTTTATTTTTTATTTTTATTAGTTTTTAATCTTTAGTCTTTATTTTATTTTATTATGATTAGTTTTTAGGAATTTATTTTTATTAGATTTTATTTTTCTTTAGTTTTATTTTATTATTTGAGTTTTTTTTATAGATAAGGATGCTATTTTTTAGTTTTGTTATTTTTAATTTTTTTAGTTAGATTGTTTTATTTTTTTTTAGGTGTACAAATTAAACGCACGCACGCCACCTACCTACAGCAAACATACACACAAACACCTCCCTAACCCACACCATTCATCCATACACTTTCACCACACATAACCATACCCACACCATCTTCTTCCCCAACACCTTTCTCTCTCTATCCTCTTTCCTCCATAGTCGAACACCATATCGAACTCGAAACCTACCTCTCTCTAAATCGGGACAACTCAAAACCATAAAACCCATCTCTAACCCAGAATCGATCACTAAAGCATTAACCCACATGTGAACCCATACCAACCAAACACCATCCATAAACCAAACCCAACGATAACAGTTGCTCCATACCGCACCTGTCATGACCCGCTATCAAACCTCATACCCATGTCCGTTAAATCTCCTGCCCAGTTTGTAATTCCGAAAACCATCTACATCCACCTTACGCCCAACTCCGGACCCTTTGTTCCAACCAAACTCGGTGCCCAATCCATGACCCAAGCTGACCCATTCTTCAACCTACCTGTCATAATCCCACAAAAATCGTACCTGCAAATCTCAAACCAAAAAAAACTACGTGCAATGAGAAGATACGCGTTATATTAGCTTCCAAATCCCAAATATCTCTCAACTAAAATGAGGACAAATTGGTAGACTATAAACAAAAGGGGAAGACTCTCATACACAAATAGTAACGAGAGACACATAAAGGAAAAAAAGACTGCATAGGGTAGATAAAAATTCAAAAAAATACAAAAAAAATAGTTTAGTGTTAGAATAGATTTTTAGGTTTAGTGTTTCTTTTTATTTGTGTAATCAAGTGTTGAATTTGTGAAGACATTGGGACACACTTGCATGAACACGTTCAAGAAATCAATTCAAAAGAAAACTTTTGTGTATTGTATATCTTGCTCTACTCTTTAAACTATTGTTCCGTGTTTGTGACTATGATTGATTGTTTAATTATGTTTGGCTAGTCACCCTGTTCAAGGGGTGGGATGCACTACGTATGATATTAAATTAATTGATTAATTTCATTAATGCTATATTTCTAGGTTAATTAATTTAAACTGTCACAAATTAATTTTTGTAATGAGAGTTAGTAAATTAATTTTAAAAATTAATGTTGATTTTGGGAGTCGAACTAGAGATAGGTTTCTCCTCAAATTAAATATTAATTTGGTATTGACATTTGAGGATTCATACATTTTTTATTAAATTGATCCTAGAGGGTAATTTCTTGAAAATAGTATGATTCTTAATTTTATCATCGTATGACATTTTAAAATTAGTTTTCTGTTAAAGATTTTATTAAATTTATAATTGTAACGAGAGTTAGATTATCAATTTAATATTACCTCGAAATATTTTAAATTACTAAATTGAGAAATTAAAATAATTGATAATGCGGTGTATTCCCAACACTTGACTTTCTCACATATTTCACACTTGGTGGCACATTATTTTTCGTTATTTAGTCATTTCATAATTTTAGCATTTAGAAGTTAATTTTTTCCTTGAAATTGTTTTAACATAATATAAATAAACAAATTAAAAAATATTTTAATAAAAAAATTTGAATTTCAAGTTTTCGCAATAATTATTTCACCTTGGAAGTTGGATTGATACCCGTACTTACCGTAATACGAGTTGTTTTAAATAAGTTTTGTAGGTATTCAAGGGATTTTGAGATTAGGCTTTGAAGACAACGACCACACGTTAAAAGCCTCTTATCAAATGGCGCCATTACCGATTTCTGAAAGATTGAAGCCAGTGAAGATTTGTAATTTTTATTTTTATTTTTAGTGTAGTTATTCCTTCTTCTCCCTCCTTCGACTAGTTATTTAGTATTATTATTCCAACCTTCCAACCTTCAAACCTTCAAACAACTAATTTTTAATTGGGGTGCATTTGACACCATTTTTTGTAATAATTATTCCAACCTTCAAACAAGCGCAAAGGAAAACTGGACAAGGTAGAGAGAGGGTGTCCAAAGGTGACGATTTTTGAAACCTCTCTAATTTGGGTTGGTAGGACTCCTAGGGATGACTGAAGTAGGCATACTTCCCCCTGGTCGACTTAACTCGGTCTTCACCCCACGCGTGTAAAAATCCTGGGAGGTAAACTCTTTATCACTAGAAAATCTCCTGCAAGCGAGTCAATTTTTGTACACTACTTTCTCCTATTTGCTTTTCATTTCTGTATGGAACTTAAATTTGATGGTCTAATGAATAAATTTCCCTAAGACCTACATTCGGTCATTGCAACGAGTTGGAATTTCATCACCCACTCAATCACATCTCCATTTGCTTGTTACCCGTGTTCTCACTTAAATTAAAATCAATCAACTAGCAAGCCAAGTAAGAACAACGTTCATTATGACCCTTTTGGAACGAGACTCTCGTATGCAAATCTTCATTTAACTATCTTAAGACTTTTGTCTAGGGAAACTGGGTTTTAAGTGAGGCCGCCCAGTAAAACGGGTTTGTGATTTCCCTAGCGTGGTACCGGATAGTTGTTTGTTGTAGTAGCTAGTGTGGTGAGACTTAACTAGTAATCCTCTTTTCTCTTGGGAAGAAAGTATGAGCACACTTTTACCGGTGAGGCCTAAGATTCTGTGTTTTTCTCTCCCGCGAACTAATTAAAATTGACTACCCACTCACTTAACTTGAAGATAATAATTTGGCTATGTGCTCGTTCGAACTTGTTCCCTTTGTATACGTATCTAAATTGTTCTTTTAGGTAGTCAAATTTTCGCTCCATTTGTCAGTTTGTCCAACGTGAGTTCATCGCTCGTTTTTCTGATTTTTTTTACAAAAACCCAAAATACAAAAATATTTTCCATTTTTCTTCCGCCTCATTCTTCTCCTTTTTTCTCCAAAAACCAAAAATATTTTTCATTTTTCCTTCCTCGTTTTACAAAAATCCAACAAGATTTTTTGTCTTCTTTTTCAAAAACACAAACCTAAAAATATTTTTCATTGCTTTTATGCCAAATTGGCACTACATTGATCAAAGTTTAACACGTTCCCCTAGTGCTCCATCTCTCAATTCCCTCGTAGGCGATCGTGCCCTTATCATTGATTTTCCTCCTCATCTCCCCGATCCGTACTCTTCTTCGTCGGAGACGCCTAGTTCTCCCACTTCCCCTGGTTATGTTACCCCACCCATCATGGCCGATGAACGCGCTTTAAGGGACTACTTTTCCCCGATTACAGCCACTCCACCATCTTGTATCGTTCTTCCGCCCATTTCGGCCGTACAATTTGAAATTCACCCCGCGACTATTTCTATGTTGCCTAGTTTTCATGACCTTGAACGTGAGTCTCCTTATACTCACTTGCGGAAATTTCTCACTATGTGCGCTACTTTTAAAAATCAAAACTTAGATGAAGAAAATGTTCATCTTCAGTTGTTTCCCTTTTCTCTCCACGATAATGCATCCATGTGGCTCCATTCCTAGCCCCCGGATTCTATCCAAACTTGGGAAAAATTTGTCAAGAAGTTCATCTCTAAGTTCTATCCCATGAGCAAAATAAATGAAATGCGCCAAGCAATTCAGGATTTTAGACAAAAGCCTATCGAACAGTTTTGTGAAGCATGGGGCCGTTTTCAAGACTATATTAATAGTTTCCCACATCATCATCTCGAGAAAATTCGCTCAGTCCATAGTTTTTACAATGATATTATTCCTTCTTCTCGCACCATGATTGAATCCATGAATAAAGGGAAGTTCATGCATTTAACTCCCACTGTCGCCTATAATTTTCTCCTTGAATTAGGCGATGACTCCCAAGATTAGGAGGGCACCAATGCATTTTCAAGATCCGACCCACCACATTTAGGGAACACTTATGAGGTAAAAAATGATCCCGATTTTAAAACTTTGCTACAGAGCTTACACTCTTTGATAAAAACCGTCGACGCTCTCAGTTATACTATGCAATGAAATATTTCTAAACGAGCGATGAATGTCAACGATTCTAGTCCTTCTTCTTCTAGTGTTTGCCTAAGTCAATATCATTTATCTCATTTGTTCCCCCTCCTTTACAATGATCCCGAACCCACCATAGCCCAAACGTGTGCCTTTGATACCGCTAAGAAACCCTCTCCCCCGTCATTTACTTACAATCCTAACAATAGGAACCACCCATATTTCTCTTATATATACGACAACAACCCTACTATGTCCCAACCACAACAATATGTTGGTGGTTCCCCCGGGTTTCCACACAACCCACAAAGGCAACATCGCCCTCATGTCCCGCAGCATTCTGCTTCTTACCATCAACGGCACTATCCCTCATCCTTTATCCACCATGACGGACATTCTAATAACAACAATTAGCTTGTTTCTATTCCCCCTCCTTCGTATAACTATTCACAATCGCTTAATTCTCAGTGTGAGTTAGTATCCCAACCATCTTATGCCCCTCCGCCCAATTCGTCCACCTCTTCTCTCGAGACTCTTTTCACTCAGTTTATGACCACTCAGAGTCAAGCCCTCCAACGGCTTGAGTGGAGTTTTAACCAATTTGAGTCTGAGCGAGAGAAAGGTTATTTCCCCGGTCAACCCATTGCTAACCGTAAGGGAATGGCAAAGATTCGGCCTATGAGGTTGGTTCTACTTCCACTCCACCCAATTACCAAGCAAATATGAAAGCGGTGTCTACTCTTCGCTTGGGAAAACAAATTAGTAATGGTGTTAATGATCCCCGTGATGTCCCAAACCCACCCATCCCATCTTTAGAGCCTATCCCTTAGGTTACCTCATCCTCCAAAACCACATCTACCACTACGTCAAAGCCTATTGATCCCACCTCTGTTTACGTGCCTACAGCACCCTTCCCTCATCAATTGGCTCCCACTAAGAAATCCCAACAATTTGACGAGATCAAGAAAGTTTTTCAGAATGTTCACATTAACATTCCCTTCCCCACCGCGATTCAATAAGTTCCTTCGTATGCTAAATTTTTGAAGGACTTGTGCACTGTTAAGCGTAGGACTAATGTTCCTCATGATGCCTTCATCACTGAGCAAGCCACGTCCCTTCTTCATGACAACGGTGTTGTGAAGTACAAAGATCCCGATCGTTCAACTGTCTCTTGCATGTTAGGCGATATGTTCACTACTCGCGCTTTACTTGATCTTGGGGCTAGTGTTAATTTGTTACCTTACTCCCTCTACCTTGAGTTAAGTTTACAAAATATGAAACCTACACGAGTAACTCTTAACCTTGATGACCGTTCCATCAAAGTGCCTAAAGGAATAGTTGAAGATGTTTTGGTGAAAGTTTATGACTTTTACTACCCTGTGGATTTCATCATCTTAGACACTCCTGCGCCCGACCAAACCAATACTCCTATCATATTGGGTCGCCCCTTTTTGGCCACTATCAATGTCATAATCAATTATCGTGACGGGTCCATGAATCTGTCTTTTGGCAACATTACTGTTAAAGTCAATATCTTCCACCTTACGCAGCAACAGGATGATATTGATTCTATTGATGAGGTATGTGTGATTGACTCCTTAGTTAAAGAAATGTTGGAACAAACTTACCATGTCAATCCTCTCCAATAATTTTTAGCTCATTTTGAATTCGACTTTGACATTGATTCCTCCATCTCTGAACTAAATGCTATTTTAGATTACACTCCACTGATGGACACTTCCTCTTGGTCTCCTCCCTTAGAGCCCCTCTCTATTGATACTCTTCACTATGTGGATCACCCTATTCCACCTTATAAACTCACTGCCACATCAGATTCCTCCACTTTATGCACTGATAGTTATCCGGACTCTGTTTTTGCATCTGAGTTCGATGTCACTCCTACTCCACCTACTAGTTTGGAGCTTAATCCCTTACCTCCCGAGTTGAAATATACTTTCTTAGGCCCCAACAATTATCACCTTGTCATCATTGCTTTCGACTTGACCCCTGCGTAAGAAGAGCAATTAGTCCACACTTTTACTCAGCATAGCACTACTATAGGATGGACCATTTCAGACATTCATGGTGTGAACCCCAATGTTTATAGTCATCGCATTCATTTGGAGGAGAACGCCAAGACTTCTCGTGAACCCCAACGTCGACTCAACCCTTCTACAAAAGAAATTGTGCACACTCAGATTCTAAAATTGCTCGATGCCGGTATTATCTACCCTATATTGGATATTCAATGGGTCAATCCTATTCACATAGTACCGAAAAAGTCTAGTGTCATAGTCATACAAATAGTGACAATAAGCTTGTGCCCACCCATATGTTAACCGCCTGGCGAGTATGTATTGACTATCGAAAGATCAATGTTGTCACTCGCAGGACCATTTTCCTCTTCCCTATATTGACCAAATGCTCGAATGTTTAGCTAGCCATGCGTATTACTGCTTTCTTGACGGTCATTCAAGATATAATCAAATTACCATTGCCCTTGAAGACCAAGAGAAAACTACCTTCACATGTCCCTTCGGAACTTTTACCTACTCTCGTATTCCATTTTGGCCTTTGTAATGCACCCATGACTTTTCAACGGTGTATGATTAGCATTTTTAGTGACATGGTAGAATGTTTTCTCGAAATATTTACGGATGATTTTTTTGTGTTTAGTTCTTCCTTCGAACAATGCCTTTCTCACCTCACATGGTCCTCAAACGTTATCAAGAAAAGAAATTGGTCCTCAATTGGGAAAAATTCCACTCCATGTTCAAAAAGTAAATTGTTTTAGGTCACTGTTGATACCAAAATTAATGTGCTGATGTGGACGAAGAAGATGAAGACACGTGTCAATCTACATGGCACAACAGCAGCGAGGAAGATCATTTCCCGACCAACCGTGTTTCTTTCCGAGAAACTCTATCACACCGAGGAACTCTATCATCCCGAGATACTCTAAGTACTCCGAGGAACTCTTGATCAACAAGCAACTAAGGCGGTCCGAACTGCATCTCGGCCGTATCATTAATTACCAGACGGACAACTGTTCAACTATCCATTGTATTCTTGACGCACACGTTGCATTAAATGTATTACCCTTTCATATGTAAATCATTTAATGTATTGGACCTTTCATGTACAGCCTCAAGGCTATAAATACATTGTATCTCCCTCATTCAAAGGGACCGGAATTTCTTGAGAGAACTTGTAATCAAGAATTCCACAAACACTCAGCAATAACATAACAGTGGACGTAGGCTTTATTCCTAGCCGAACCACTTTAAAAATCTTTGTCTTATTTATTTATCTGTGATTAAATAATTAGAGCAATCTAGTTTTTTACATCAACAGATTGGCGCCGTCTGTGGGAAACGATTGTTATTATCGTTTTTCATAAAAATCATTTATCATCAATGGCTGATAATCCAGAATCCAGTAATCGAAATGTTGGAAATACTGGAAATCTTCCAAATCCATCTGCATCCCCAGATCTGGCTGGGATTATGACGAATCTGGCTCAAGGATAAACCGCCATGCAAGAATCCATGAGGCAACTCATTCAAACTCTTCAGGGCGGTGCACCTACCTATTCAGGGCAAAGAAGTGATCATAGGCAATCGCAATTTAGACGCACTGGGTCATATCGCAATGAGGAGTCTAATGATTTCTCTTATCAACCTGGGCGAACTTCATCAATACGGGCTTCGGATACAGATCAACGTATCACTCTCTCTCCGGAGAGAACTAGCGCTTTGGAGAGGTTAAGTAGAGTATCTCCTTTCAGTCGGTTAGGACCAAGGAGGAACATGAGTCCACCTAGGGCTCCATCAAGAAGTTTTCGACCACCACCAGGTTTGAGAGAAGGATCTGCGCAATCGCGACCAACCACTCGTCGAGATAAATCTCAGGAAGCTACGTCAGAGCAATCAGTTGCTCAGACTAAACGGCCCGAGGAAGGGAATGAAGCATGGAAAGGTTCCATTCAACGATTGGAGGATAGACTGGGAGAAATGGCTAAGGCAAGAAATCCCTTACAGAGAACTTTTGTTCAAGGAACACCTTTTGTGCAAGCCATTGTGGATTTCCCTACGCCGTCGAAATTCAAAGCACCCGTAGTGACTCCCAAGTACGATGGAAAGACAGATCCCGTACTTCATATAGAACAATACCAAGCTGCTGCAGATATCTACGCTGTTCCCGACGAGATGAGGTGTAGAGCATTCTCGGGAACTCTTACTGGATCTGCACAGATATGGTACAATAATCTTCCTCGGGGTAAGATTTCAACTTTTGTTCAGTTAGCCGAGTTGTTTATTGGCAATTTTTGTTTTGGAGCAAAGCCGGTAAAGCGAGTAGCACACTTGCTAAGTGTTAGACAAAAATCAGGTGAAAGTACTAGAGATTACATAACTCGTTTCAATAACGAAAAGTTGGAAGTCATAGATTATGAAGAAAAGACAGCAATCACTGCTTTGATGAGTGGTTTGCTGCCTAACAAGCTGTATTACACTTTGGCTAAAGATCCACCTAAAAATATGTCGGAGTTGATGGCAAAGGCGGCCAAAATCATGAATGCCGAGGAGGCTATGGCTGCGAAGAAGAATATGGATAAAGAAGTTAAAGTGGAGGTCGACAATTCTAAGAAGAAAGATCAGAAAAGTAATGGTGGTGACAAATATTCCAAGAATAACAGGATGAAGTTGGAAGCCCTAAAGAAGTATGATAATTATACTCCATTGAAAGTGGGTATTAATCATGTTTTGGAAGAAATCAGGAATAACGAGGAAATCAAATGGCCAGAGAAACTGAAGACAGATCCCGACCTGAGGAATAAGACCAAATATTGCGAATTTCACAAAGATCATGGCCATATGACCAAAAATTGTATAGCCCTTCAGAACGAGATTGAAACACTCATTCGAAGAGGAAAATTATCAAAATACGTAGATCGCAGGAGTGAGAGGAAGAATGATGATAGAACTAGAGAGAGATCTAGATCTCCTCGTCGTGCAGAGGAGAAAAAGAGGAGGGACCATGAAGAGGATCCAGATGATGACCCCGATCTTCCCAAGAAGCCAAGGAAACCTGAACGAGAGGTATTTTCCATACGTTTTGGGTCATTTGATTGTAATGTTATTACAGGAGGAGATGCAGGAGGAGGAGACCTTACTGCAGAAAGAAAAGCTTATCTCGGAGAGGCTCAAGCTTGTTCATACATTCAGCGAATAAACCTGGCCGAGGATGATCGTCCGAGGAAAGTAAACAAAGAGAAGCTAGTGATTGGTTTTTCAAAAAACGACCTGGCAGGTGTTCTCTACCCTCATGATGATCCGCTGGTGATCAAAATGAGGATGAAGGATGTGGTCATTTCAAGGGTGTTAGTAGACAATGGTAGTTCAGCAGACATCATGTATTATTCATGCTTTGATAACTTAAATTTGAAATTATCTCAACTGGAACCTTATCACAGACCCCTTCTGGGTTTTGCTGGCGAGAAAGTTTTTCCACTTGGGACGATCAAGTTGGATATACTCATTGGAACTTGGCCTGCTTGTCGAACAGAAAGAATACGCTTCTTTGTGATGGATAAGAATGTGCAGTCCGCCTACAACATCATCATGGGAAGAGTTGGATTGAAGAAGTTCGAAGCAGTTCCATCTACAGTTCATCAATGTTTGAAATTCCCAACGAATTTTGGAGTAGGAATTATGAAAGGTGATCAAAAAGTAGCTCGAGAATGCTATTATTCGTCGGCCGAGCAAGAGGAACTTGAAGAGTTACAGAAAAAGACTACTACTTACCAAGTGGAGGAAAGCACAGAAATTGAAACTCTTGACCCTAGGGATGAATCTCAACTCGTAAAAGGACAGGTTGTGGAATCTACAGAAATTGTTATCCTGGACGACGAGCATCCTGAACGAATAACTCAGATAGGGTCGTCGTTGGATTTTTCAATAAAACAGGAGTTGATAACTTTCTTGAGAAGCAGGAAGAATACTTTTGCTTGGAGTCATGAAGACATGCCAGGAATAGATCCAAACTTCTTATGTCATGAACTCAATGTGAATAAGGAGATCAAACCTGTGAAGCAAAGAAGAAGAGTGTTTAGTCCCGAGAAGAACCAGGCCATACAAGAGGAGGTCGAGAAACTCCAGAAAGCCCAATTTATTGAAGACGTGAAATATCCAGATTGGTTGGCGAATGTGGTGATGGTAAAGAAGAAGAACAACAAGTGGAGAATGTGTGTTGATTTTACTGATCTCAACAAAGCATGTCCAAAAGATCATTTTCCATTGCCCAGAATTGATCAACTAGTGGATGCTACTTCGGGACACGAGCTACTCAGCTTCATGGATGCTTATTCTGGCTACAACCAAATCAAAATGAAGCCTGAAGACAGGGAAAGTACTTCTTTTATTACCCCAAGGGGAACTTATTGTTATAATGTTATGCCTTTTGGTTTAAAAAATGCAGGTGCAACATATCAGCGGTTGATGAACAAGGTATTCACCGAACAAATCAGCCGCAATATGGAGGTCTATGTCGACGACATGCTCACCAAAAGCAAGAGAGCTGCAGATCATTTGGTTGACTTGAGTCAAACTTTTGATCAACTGGATAAATACCAGATGAAGCTTAACCCAACGAAATGTACCTTTGGAGTACGAGAAGGAATGTTCCTCGGATACATCGTCAACCAACGAGGTATTGAGGCAAATCCAGAAAAGATCAAAGCTCTTTTAGGGCTGCGATCCCCGACGATGAAGAAAGAAGTGCAAAGTCTTACCGGACGAGTTGCAGCACTCAACAGATTTGTATCCCGAGCAACTGATAAATGCCTCCCATTCTTCAAAACGCTACGAAAAAGTTTTGAGTGGACTGATGAATGTGAGAAAGCCTTTCAAGATCTGAAGAAGTATTTGGGAGCCCCACCATTGTTGTCTAGGCCAATAAATGGAGAGAAGCTGTACTTGTATTTGGCAGTATCAGAAAATGCAGTTAGCTCGGCGTTGATCAGATTGGAGAATGGAGTCCAGAAGCCAATTTATTACACAAGCAAGGCCTTCCGAGGTGCGGAAATCAGATACCCAAAGCTGGAAAAATTGGCACTGGCATTAATTGAAGCAAGTAGAAGAATGAGACCATACTTCCAGGCCCATACCATCATTGTGTATACCGACATGCCGTTAAGACAAGCCCTTCACAAGCCAGAAAAATCAGGAAGATTGATGTATTGGGCGATAAAACTCGGTGAATATGATATTGTGTATGAACCCAGATCATCGTTGAAAGGGCAAGCCGTGGCAGATTTTATAGCAGAGTTCACATACCCTGATACCCCCGAGGAGCAAAAGATGCTTGCTGACCTACCTGTGGATGATACAGGATCGACAGACACAGATCCAAACCAACCAAGGTTGGTAAAAGGACTTGTGGATGTAGAAAAATCATCATATTTAAATCCCGACCAACTCCGGTTGGTGGAGGGGCACGAACAAATGATCGACGAGGAACGAAGGATACCCGGGGATGATGAAAGAAAACAGATGATATTTCACCGAGGAACTCTAACAGATAGGAAATTTGAAGACGAGTTACATACATGGAGATTATATGTAGATGGATCATCTTGCACGGCAGGTTGTGGAGCAGGGATTGTTTTAAATTCTCCAGATGATATTGACATGGAGTACGCCTTGAGATTCCAATTCAAAGCTTCCAATAATGAAGCTGAATATGAGGCTATGATAGCAGGTTTTCATTTGGCGAAAGTTATGGAGGCACGTCAAGTAATTGTTTTCAGTGATTCTCAGTTAATTGTGAATCAAATGATGGGAATATATGCAGTGAAGGGAGAGTTAATGGTGAAGTACCATGCAAAAGTGATGGAATTGTTGAAAGAATTTGATGCTATTCAATTGGTGAGGATACCGAGAATGGAGAATGCCAGAGCAGACGCATTGGCCCGACTAGCGTCAGCTACGCGCACCGAGCTGCGAAGAACAATACCAATTGAAGTATTAGAAAGTCGAAGCATAGAAGAAGATCTGACGATGAAGATTATTACCCTTGATTTAGGACCATCTTGGATGGATCCTATCAGAGCATACATTGAAGAAGGAGTACTACCGAAGGACAAACTAGCTGCCAAGAAATTGAAGTATAAAGTTGCTCGGTATGTGTTAACTAATGGTGTTTTGTATAGGCGAGGAATTATGGCAGGTTTGAAGAGATGTGTGCATCCATCAGAAGTCAAAGAATTGATTGAAGAAATCCATGAAGGATCTTGTGGAGCTCATGTAGCAGGACGGACCCTACTGCAAAGGGTGATGACACAGGGATACTATTGGCCGACGATGAGAGCTGATTATATAGCTTATGCTAAGAAGTGTGACAAGTGCCAACGTTTTTCTTCCATCCGAAGAACTCCACAGGCATTGTTGACACCCATAACATCACCTTGGCCATTTGCCATGTGGGGGATTGATCTGGTTGGACCACTGCCGACGACCCGAGGAAGGTTCAAGTATCTCGTCGTGGCAGTAGACTATTTTACTAAGTGGGTGGAAGCTGAACCACTAATTGATATGACGTACGAGAAGGTGTATCAGTTCATATGGAAGAATATCATTTGTCGATATGGTCTCCCCCACGCTTTCATCACAGACCATGGAACACAATTTGATAATGAAGAATTTGCTGCTTATTGTCATCAGTCAAACGTCTTGAAGTTTCATTCAGCACCAGGCCATCCCCAAAGCAATGGACAGACTGAAGTGACGAACAGAACATTACTAAATGGGTTGAAGAAGAGGTTAAGTGAGGCTAAAGCAAATTGGATTAATGAGCTACAGTCAGTTTTGTGGGCTTACCGAACAACTCCCCGAGCAGCAACAGGAGAATCACCATATATGCTAGCATTTGGAAGTGAGGCTGTGATACCTGCCGAGTTGGGCCTACCAACACATAGGGTGTTGAATTTCGATTCTCCGATCAGTGATTTGATGAGAAGAATGGATTTAGATATGCTCGAGGAAGTCAGAGAAGAGGCAACCATTAGGAATGCTGCTTATCAACAACGAACAGCTCTGTTTTACAACAAAAGGGTAAAGAAATGTGATTTAAAAGAAGGGGATTATGTGCTAAAGAAGGTCATTCAGAAGCAGAATAAACTGGAAGCAAACTGGCATGGACCTTACCGAGTTACAGAGGTTGTTCGACCAGGAACTTACAGAATAGCAACTCTAGAAGGAGAGGAATTTAAAAATGCATGGAATGCTGAACACCTGCGCAAGTATTATCAATGACGTCCAATGTAAAGCATTTCTCTCATTATGAATAAAACGAAGGTGTTTCACCATTTTTTCCTTTTGGATGAAAGTTTTTCTGGGAATACCAGTGTAATACACTATACAACAAAAGTGCTCTAAGGAGCCAACAAATGCAGCTCTTCGGAGCAAAAGTGCTCTAAGGAGCCAACCTCCTTTGGTTAGGAGGACAGCTCTTCGGAGCAAAAGTGCTCTAAGGAGCCAACCTCCTTTGGTTAGGAGGACAGCTCTATTGAGCAAAAAGTGCTATAAGTAGCCAACCTCCTTTGGTTAGGAGGACATGCTCTACGGAGTCAAAAAATGCTCTAAGGAGCCAAAAGCTTTAAGGAGCCAAAAGGTGTACACCAGCAGGATCAACCACGGTTGGTAAGATAAAAATATACTCTCATATTACAACTTATGTTGGTCGGGAGGTAATATTGTTACAATGAGTTCTTTGAAGAACAAAATGTTTAAAAAATACACCAAGTATAGTTGGTCGGGGATAAAAACCCAATAACTGTAGTTGGTCGGCGAGGACAACTTATTGATCTTAGTTGGTCGGACGCAATTTTATAATCAAACCAAGTATAGTTCGTCGGAGCTGTATTTAGTCGACAAACATTATTCACCCACCTTGGTTGGTTCGAAACAGTTTGAACATTTTTCTCATTACTTTATTATTAAGTGATCGAGAAACATTACTAATACTTGTAACCTTTTATTAAGTTACTTATTGAACAATAATACTGTTAGCTTTTTAATAGATACATAGATACATAAATGTGCTTGATAAAACAAAATTGGCAAACAGAAAATGAAAATCTTTTCATTAATCTGGAATAAATTACAAATTACAAAATTGTTACATGGACATTACTATTCTATTGGTTTTTTGCCCTGTGCTTTAGAAACAGGTTCCTCGCCGGCAGGAGGGTCTTCTAGGCAAAGGGGAGAATTGATGAAATTAACATCTCTGAGCATTCTGACGTTCATAACAGAAGGCGTATCCAAAAGATGCTCAGGACGAGATAGTTCAGCTTGGGAATGAAGGCTATAATCACCAAGATATTTCGAAATTAGACTGCGAGGAATGGAGCGAGCTGGAATCCATGCCATATCCAATTTGAAAGGTGGTACAGGCAGGTCTAATAGTGATGGAGCATGATAGTCCCATAAAAAATGCCCTTGCTCCAACTTTAATACACCCAATGCATTTAACCATCCTTGCTTGTAACCTTCATTATTAGCATGTTCAATGCGAGCATCCAGATGAACGAGAGCTTCATTGTATCCTTCCATCCAGAATTCTCTTGGCTGTTTATGGAATTGGAAGGTTAATCTATCCAATTGTTCATGAAGGCTTTTGGTAAAGAGATCTTTGTTATGCAAGGCAGATTTCGTTGATGCCAGCTGATCTTCCAGAGACAGATTTTTATTGGACATTTCAGTCAGAGCACGGTCTTTTACTTTCAACTGGAATGCTTGAGTTTCCAGAATAGACTGAGTGAGAGCTTCCTCAACATTTTGGCTGACTCTTCCTCGCCCCCGAGAACCTCTTCCTCGTCCCCGAGCAGTTCCAGAAATGGCAGATCTTCTTAAGTCCTCCAGCTCTTGCCTCAGTTTGGCATTTTCGACCTCTAAGAACGAGAAGCCTTCATCAGTGACTGGTATTAATGCAGTAGAGGATGAAGCAGCAGATTCATACTGAGCTAATTTCTTCTGCAAATTGTTATTTTCTTGCTCCAGGATCTCAGCGATTTGTCTACAGGCTTCAATTTCACCTTTTAGGGTCTTCTCCCTGACGTCATACCCAGCAATGATCTTCTTGTGGCCTGTTTCTGAAGAGAGCTGCTGGTATCTATTTTCATAATCTTCATGTAATAAAGCCATTGATTCGTTATGTTGATTTTGAAGATCCTTTAAGGAATCATGAAGCTCTTCAATCAACTCATAGTAAGCGACATTGTTGGCCACTGCTCGGTCGAGTAAAGCTTTCAAGTATTGATAAGCTTCAATAGCCTGCTCTGAAGCACCGTGACCAAGGATATCAATAATTTCCGATGTACTAAGATCTGTATGACCAGCCTTATAGTATTGATGACATTGCTGCATCAGCTCGGTATCATGAGAAGAGATCAATTCCATTCTAGCAACAAACTAATGACAAGAAAAAGACAACAATCAACAAAAACAAGTTATCAACAACAGAGATGAGCAAAGATATATTTTATTAGATCATCAAAAAGTTACATCGTTCGATTACAGGGAAATACAGAAAGGCTGCCGAACAACTTCACACCTTTTCCTTGTCCCCCAAGACTTTCTCGGGAGGCTGGGACGAGGAGCTCGGTTGCTCGGTGATAACTACAGCTTGATCGGTAGGAGTCTTCTCAGGAGGAGGAGGCATGGAGGAAATGTCCTCGGTGGCAGATGGTTGAGAGGCAGAAACTTGATCACCCATAGCCATGGAAGATTCATCTGAAGCAGGTTCATCTTCTTCTTCTTCCACAATTGGTGGAGGAGGACCAGGGAGATGCCGTTGGAATAGCTCAGAATCATCTTGGACTTTTAGCTCTTGCAGAGCAGCTACCCAACCATCATAGAAGTATTTCAACTCCCCATATTGGACTTGGGACGTCATTGCAGCTATCCCTCTCTCCCATCCTTTCTCCCAACCAACACTGAAATGTTTCTTGATTGCAACTTTTCTCCTCGATTTCTCCGAGGAGAGCTTCACCTCCAGTTCCTCTTTCTTAACCTTAATATCTCGCAGAGTAGATATTTCTTCTTCTGCCTTCTTCAATTTATCATCAGATTCCTGATGTTTAACTTCCAAATCTTTAATTTTCTCCTCCAAATTCTTGGAGGTTTCAGCCATCTTCATCTTATCAGCCTCAGCCACAGCCAATTTTTGATCCCAAACAGTTTTCTCCTCGATGTACTGTTGGTGAGATTCCTTCACAGATTGGGTTAAACCCAACAGAGCATCGTCAACATCGAACGAGGAAGTGGAAGCTTTAATAACTTGATCTTTCTTCACGATGGTATTGAAGCAGTTCACCAGCTGAAAGATAAGAAAAACAATAGAGTCAACACAAATACAAGAATTCAAGAAAAAGAAAGAAAGATCAAAGGTATGAGAAATTTACTGAATAAAGATGACGAGCAGCTAGGGATGTCAGTGTATCCCTAGGAATTTTTTCATCAACCCCGAGAACCTCGGGTATAACTGAGCTCATTGAAGAACTCGGAAGAAGGATGTTTGAAACACTACTACCACCAGCGGGTAGAGAAGATGCAGTTCCAGCAAGATTAACTGAGGATGATTTCCTTAATCTCTTCAAAGGACGGTCAGCAGCATCAACCAAGGAAGAAGTCTTGGTCGGAGAGATGACAATTACATCAGCAGGAGCATTTTTCTTGCTCGGGGCCACTGGGGGCTTCTCGGCAACTTTGGAGGAACCAGCATCTACTTTTTTAGTCCCCTCTGGGACATCAATTTTATTTTTCTGGGCTCCAACAGCAGAAGAAAGTTCACCAAATAGAGCAGGAGGAGCTCTTTTCTTGCCCATTCTCTGAGATAGGGGGATATGAGAATCTGAAGATGAACTTTCTGGTGTTGAAGCTGGTTCAACAGGGCGAGCAGTATAAGAGGTTGTGTAACTCTTATACTGTAGTAAATATGAAGCAGATCTAATATGCTCGTCAGCAATGGTCTTATGCAAATTCCAGATAAGTTTCAAATGCTTGATATTCACTTCTGACTCTTTTGGAGTTTTTCTTTTGCTATCAACTGCAAACAAATACATAATAGAATATCAGTCATACATTTTGTCAAACAGGATGAAAGCATAATTTCATAAGTAAAATAAAATGAAAAATAAACCTATCCCATTGCCGTATGGGGGGCATCTGGGACCGTTGTATACTTCATTCCCAGATAAAGGCGCATGTTGCCAATTTTTTATGACCAACCCATGCTCAAAATAATCCCTATTTGAGTCAGGGAGATTAACTACAAGAGCCCTATTCAAATACCTAGTTTTCAAATAATAAATATTATCTAGAACGGCCCATTTATAACAAAACATAATTTCAGGGATCCCAATACGAGTCCCATGAGTTAAATTTAATTTGTGCACCCCGTTAATTATTCTCCATGAATTGGGGGCTATTTTTGCAGGAACAAGATCAAAATATTGACAAAACTCAAGGCATAATGGGTTTGGTGGAAAGGAAAAACCGCATTCAGCAACAAAAAGACTGGGGAACCAATGTCCCTCAGCCAATCGAAAGTAATCTAAAGGCTCAGAAAGAACCTCTAGAGTTACCCACGAAGGAATGGAAAAATCAGAACGAAATTTCTCAACAGATTCCACAATATAAACCATATTGAATAAAAGAGATACAGAAGAAAGAAAGAAGATCTTACAGAAAGAAAGGAGATGTGTTGACAACGAACGGAAACAAAGATGAACGCACAAGAGAAGAAGAGAAGAGAAAGCTTGAATGCAGAGAATGAAAAACGTAGACGACGGTATGGTTACCAAAGAAGTTTAAATACTTTGCATTGGGAAGCGGCGAAAGAAATGATTACCAAAAAGAAATTACTAAACTTCCGGCGTCTAAAAGGACAAAATTTGCACGAATATCAAAGCGCTTATCAAAAAGGCGGAAACTGCGAAATAAGAAGGAAATTTGAATACAATGTTCCTAAAACCCGGGAAGTACATTTAATATTGCCATATACCGAGAAAGAATGTTCCATACTCTTCAAAGTTCAAAATATGAAACATTGGGGGCTTCTGTTGATACCAAAATTAATGTGCTGATGTGGACGAAGAAGATGAAGACACGTGTCAATCTACATGGCACAACAGCAGCGAGGAAGATCATTTCCCGACCAACCGTGTTTCTTTCCGAGAAACTCTATCACACCGAGGAACTCTATCATCCCGAGATACTCTAAGTACTCCGAGGAACTCTTGATCAACAAGCAACTAAGGCGGTCCGAACTGCATCTCGGCCGTATCATTAATTACCAGACGGACAACTGTTCAACTATCCATTGTATTCTTGACGCACACGTTGCATTAAATGTATTACCCTTTCATATGTAAATCATTTAATGTATTGGACCTTTCATGTACAGCCTCAAGGCTATAAATACATTGTATCTCCCTCATTCAAAGGGACCGGAATTTCTTGAGAGAACTTGTAATCAAGAATTCCACAAACACTCAGCAATAACATAACAGTGGACGTAGGCTTTATTCCTAGCCGAACCACTTTAAAAATCTTTGTCTTATTTATTTATCTGTGATTAAATAATTAGAGCAATCTAGTTTTTTACATCAACAGTCACGTAGTCTCTCGCGACGATATTGAAGTAGATAAAGCAAAAGTTGACTTAATTTCCACGCTTCCCATTCCTAAGTCTGTTAAGGATGTTCTCTCCTTCTTAGGACATGCGGGCCTCTACCATCGTTTCATCAAGGAATTTTCTAAAATTGCTCGACCTTTAACAACCCTTTTATCCAAAGATGTTCCCTTTGTCTTTGACGACGCGTGTGTCGCTTCTTTTGAGCGCCTTAAGGCTAAACTCACTTTTGCTCCTATCATTCATCCTCCTAATTAGTCTTTACCTTTTGAGCTCATATGTGACCCCTCTGATTTTTCTCTACATGTTGTACTTGTTCAAAGGGTTGACAAGCACCATCATGTTATTTATTATGCGAGTAGAACCCTCCATGATCCTCAACTTCATTACACGACTACCGAAAAGGAGTTTCTATAGGTCGTATTTGCACTAGATAAATTTAGGTCATATTTCATCGATTCCCCTATCATCGTTTACACTAACCACGCTGCCTGAGTCACCTTCTTTAGAAGAAAGATTCTAAGCCACGATTGATATGGTGGATTCTCCTACCTCAAGAGTTTGACCTCAAAATTCACAATAAGAAAGGGTGTGAAAATTTAGCTATAGACCATCTCTCCCGCATTACTGTTACGTCTGAATCTGATCCCGTCCCAATTTCTGAAACATTTCCTGATGAGAAACTTTTTGCTATCTCCACCTCACCTTGGTGTGCTGATATCGTTAATTTCCTTATTACCGACCAACTGCCCAATCATTGGTCGAAACAAGAGCGTTCTAAGTTCATGGCACAAGTGAAGTTTAACTCGTATAATGATCCATTCCTTTTTAAGTATTACACTGATCAGGTCATTCGTTGATATGTTCCTGACCATGAACAGTCCAGTATAATCTCCTTTTGTCACGATGGTGCCTCTAGTGGCCACTTTAGCTCCAAGAAGACAACCACCAAAATTTTGCAAAGTGGTTTCTACTAGCCCACCCTTTTTCAAGATGGACACCACTACTTCCAGGCTTGTGCCAAATGTTAACAATCTGGGTGTATCTCTTATCGTCACATGATGCCTCTCACACCCATTCTCTTCGTTAAAATCTTCGATGTGTGGGGCATTGATTTCATGGGTCCTTTTCCCTCATCTCAAGGTTTCTAATATATTCTAGTTGCAGTTGATTATGTTTCCAAATGGACAGAAGCCATCGCTTGCCACACCAATGACCATCGCATTGTGGTCAATTTTCTTAAGGCATATGTTCTCACACGTTTCGAAACTCCCAAAGCTATCATTAGTGATGGGGGTAAATATTTGTGTAATCGAGTCTTTGAACATCTCGTGAAAAAGTATGGTGTTACCCACAAAGTTGGTCTCTCTTACCACCCTTAAAATAATGGTCAAGTTGAAGTTTCCAACCGCGAAATCAAGAAAATCCTAGAAAAAAATAATTAATCCTAATAGGAAAAACTGGTCCTTACGCTTGAACGACGCTTTGTGGGCATACCATACTGCTTTTAAGACTCTAATTGGCATGCATCCTTATCGCGTGGTCTTTGGTAAACCATTCCACTTACCCGTCGAGCTTTAACATCATGCCTATTGGGCCGTTAAAACCCTTAATTTTGATCTCGACGAGGCTGGCGTCCGTCGAAAGCTCCAACTCAATGAATTAGAGGAGATACGAAATTATGCCTATGATTTGTCCAAGAAGTACAAGTACAAAATGAAATGAAATGGATACATGACCAATTCATCCCGTCTTCATCTTGGTCAAAAAGTGTTGTTATACAACTCCCGTCTTCATCTCTTTATAGGGAAGTTAAAAACCAGTATGGACCCTTTGTTGTTGAATCTGTCACTCCCTATGGTGCCATCACAATTCAAAATCCTAAGGATGGTATCCTCTTTCAGGTCAACGATCAACGCTTGAAGCCTTTCTTAGAGCTAGGCCCTACTCCATAAAAGAAATTGACCTTGTTGACCTCATTTGTGAAGACTGACTATTCAGTCTTATTTGGGGGTGATTCTTATCACCCAATTTTTCTGTCGCCTCGCACTTTCATTGATCTTATCTTTAGGGTGAGATTGGTTCGAACTGTCTGAAGACATTAAACTTAGTGCTCTCGGAAGGCAACCCGTCGTATATTATTTCTGAGTATGAGTCTTATCCTATTTGGGGATGGTGTTTCATATCACCCCATGATTTTCACATGATTTCTAGACTTGTATGTATTTGTGTCGCATTTGTTCTTCAGGTTTTCTTTATGCTCCATCATGCGGTACATTTTCATAAGCTGTTCATGATGGTAATATCTTTCCTCCCTTGTGCTTTTCATTTATATATATAGTTTTTAACATTGAGGACGATGTTCTCTTTTGTTTAGGGGTGGGAAATTTATCGAAATCGTACCTCTTTTGAAAAAAATTCAGAAACAAGTGATTTTAAACTTTTTGTGTAGTTAAAAATAAATTTTTATGACATGAATTGTCTATAATCCCTCTTTTAGAAATCTCAAAATACCCGTGTTCGACCTTAAAATACGCCTTTTACCATAAATTAATTAATACCTCTTAAAAGCGTACTTGCACTATGAATTTCTAAACTCAGCAATTTGCACTATCACATTACGATCAAAGTTGAAGATTAAAAATATTCTCAAGAGAGCCTTAAAAGATCACTAGTGGCTACTTAAACCCGTGAGATTTGAGCTTTTCACCTTTTTTAGGGGTTTTACGTATCTCCGAGTCATAAGTTGACTCAACTTTCTTTGGATACCGCACTTAGTCGTTGAAAATGGTCTTATTATTTTTTTCAAATTTGGCTTAATCACTGAGAATGACATCATTTTCAAGTTGTAAAAAACATGTGTCTTCTAGTTTGTCCCGAGCACTAAACCATTTCTGACTATACACTTACCATTTTCTCATATTACCATTCATTTCACCCATTATCATCCCATGTTTTCCTTATCCATATATGTTATAGACACCATTCATATATCATTTCCCATCACTACCATCGATTTTGAGTAAAATAGTGTTTGAAATTTTCCACGTAAATTGTCTTCATTTGTGTTATGAAAAGAAAAATGTATCGCAATAAAAAAGAAAAAAAAAGAGAAAACAAAACAAAAAAATAGAAAAATGAGCGGAATAAAAAATAGAAAAGAAGAAAAAGAAAGCTTGCGATCATAAATTCAAAAGATGAAGACATTAGTCAGTCAAAGTGTGTTTCACTCTTCTCAAAAACCCTACATCATCTTCTTCATTTTCCCTTTATGCCTTACATAAACCCCATTTCTATATGGTGAATAACTCGACATTCTCGACATAGTGGTTAACCATTCGTTCATGAGATCAAATTTATTTCATGTATCCGTCATTTTTTATTAAATGTGTGAGACGTTTGAACTTGTTTACATTTACTCAACTCCTCGCACACTATACAAATACACTTACCCAATTCTCAGAGAGTTTGATTCAGAGAGATATATCCAGTGAGAATTGAAGTCAAAGCGTTGATTCTTAAAAAGGAAATCTAGGAATTACTAGAATGATACTTAAGATTGTTTCACACTAACACATGCTGAGTTTATGAAGAATTGTGCTTTTGGTATTAAGTAATTTTATGCCATACTTTGATAGTTGAATAAGGTGTCCCTTGATGTCCTTTTAAGTTGGGTTGTATAGCATTTCATCGTTAAATAAGACACTACATTCAATAAAATTTTGAATTTTGTGGATACATTCACTGCAAACCCTCACGAGACATCACTCGTCCTGTAGGGCAATCTTTAGGTTTAACGGCTTGTTGCACATGTTAAGTACAATTGCCAGTGCCTGCGAAAGTGGCACACTTTTGGTTACTTATCTTTGTTTTTTCTCTATTCTTGCTCGAGGACTAGCAATGTTATGTTTGGGGGTAGTGTGATAAGCACCCAAAAGTGTATAATTTATGCCGTGAATAGATGCATTTTAGTCGCTCGTTTTTAATAAAATTAGCCTTATGTTCGTATTTTATCATTTTGTAGGTAAATATGTTGTTGCGGTACAAATAGTACTAAATCGACGTAATTGCGACCAAGTACCGGTCAAATTCGTTAAATGAAGAAATCAAAGTGATCGTGAAGTCAGAAGTCCCTTTTGAGCTTGTCCAGATGTGTTCTAATGCCTAAACCCTCTTCCGTAACCTGGCATAATCCCACACCGAACCCTGTGTGTGTGTGTTTAGTTTGTACTTTTGTACTTTATTATTTTTATTTGATTCATTTATAATTTGTAGAAATAATTTATATTTTATTTTGAGTCGTTTTATTTTTAGGTTTTATTTTTTATTTATTTAGAATTTTCTAGGATTTATTTTCTATTTTTTTATTTCTTTTTACTTAGTGTATTTTTATTTTTGATTTTTATTAGTTTTTAATCTTTGGTCTTTATTTTATTTTATTAGGATTATTTTTTTAGAATTTATTTTTATTAGATTTTATATTTCTTTAGTTTTATTTTATTATTTGAGTTTTTTCTATAAGATTAGGATGTTATTTTTTAGTTTTGTTAATTGTAATTTTTTTAGTTAGATTGTTTTAATTTTTTTAGGTGTACAAATTAAACACACACACGCCACCTACCTACACCAAACATACACACAAACACCTCACTAACCCACACCATTCCTCCATACACCCTCACCACACACAACCATACCCACACCATCTTCTTCCCCAACACCTTTCTCTCTCTCAATTTTCCTCCATAGCCGAACACCATACTGAACCTGGAACCTGCCTCTCTCTCACCCGGGACAACCTAAAACCATAAAACCCATATTTGACCCAAAATTGATCGCTAAAGCTATAATCTACCAGTGAACCCATACCAACCAAATACCGTCCATAAACCAAACCCAGCGATAATGGTTGCTCCAAATCGGACCTGCCATGACCCGCTATCAAACCTCATACCCATATCCGTTAAACCTCTTGCCCGATTTGTAATTCCGAAAACCATCTACCTCCACCTTAGGCCCAACTTCGGACCCTCTGTTCCAACTAAACCCGATGCGCAATCCATGACCCAAGCTAACCCATTCTTCAACCTACCTGTCATAATCCCACAAAAATCGAACCTGCGAATCTCAAATAAAAAAAAAACGTGCAAAGAGAATATACATGTTGGCTTAGCTTTCAAATTCCAAATATCTCTCAACTAAAATGAGGACAAATTCTTGGACTATAAACAAAAGGGAGCAACTCATTTGAAAAAGGGAAGACTCTTATACACAAATAGCAACGAGAGACACAGAAAGGGAAAAAAAAAGACTGCATAGGGTAGAAAAAATTTAGAAAAATACAAAAAAAAATAGTTTAGTGTTAGAATAGATTTTTAGGTTTAGTATTTCTTTTTATTTGTGTAATCAAGTGTTGGATTTGTGAAGACATTGGGACACACTTGCATGAATGCGTTCAAGGAATCAATTCAAAAGGAAACTTTTGCGTATTGTATATCTTGCTCTACTCTTTAAATTATTATTCCATGTTTGTGAGTGTGATCGATTGTTTAATTATGTTTGGCTAGTCACCTTGTTCAAGGGGTGGGATGCACTACGTATGATATTAAATTAATTGATTAATTTCATTTAAGCTATATTTCTAGGTTAATTAATTTAAACTGTCACAAATTAATTTATGTAACGAGAGTTAGGAAATTAATTTTAAAAATTAATGTTGATTTTGGGAGTCGAACTAGAGATAGGTTTTTCCTCAAATTAAATATTAATTTGGTATTGACATTTGAGGATTCATACATTTTTTTATTAAATTGATCCTAGAGGGTAATTTCTTAAAAATAGTATGATTCTTAATTTTATCATCGTGTGACATTTTTAAATTAGTTTTCTGTTAAATATTTTATTAAATTTATAATTGTAACGATAGTTAGATTATCAATTTAATATTATCTCGAAATGTTTCAAATTACTAAATTGAGAAATTAAAATAATTGATAATGCGATGTAATCTCATCTCTTGACTTTCTCACATATTTCACACTTGGTAGCACATTATTTTTCATTATTTAGTCATTTCATAATTTTAACATTTAATAGTTCATTTTTCCCTTGAAATTGTTTTAAAAAATTAAAAAAAAAATTTTAATAAAAAAAAAAATTGCAAATTTTCGCAATAATTGTTTCACCTCGGAAGTTGAATTGATACTCATACTTACCGCAATACGAGTTGTTCTAAATAAGTTTTGTAGGTATTCAAGGGATTTTTAGATTAGGCTTTGAAGACAACGACCACACGCTAAAAGCCTCCTATCAGGCACCTGCTGAGCTTAGTCGTCCGGACGGACGGACGATGACGGTAGCGCGCGTGTGTGGGATTTTGGCCCAAAGTCCACCTATGTATAACATAGGTCCTTTCCCCTTCAAAGAGTTAGAATACCTCCAAGGCTTTTAAGCCCTAGTCCCAAACAAGGATTATGTTAACTCTTCACTTTTTCCACATTCTTACAATGTGGGACAAAAGTTCTTCACCAATTTTATTACACTTTTCATCTCAAGTGGGTGACTTTGGAGATAATTTTCTCATTACATACTTCATGGATTTAGATATGTAAATATACCACATTATATTCCTCTCGGAGGAATACACGATTATGTTAGGTCCCACTAAAATTAACATGTGGGTTCCACTCCTATGTGAGCTCAATGTAGCTTAATTATGACTTATTTAAACCCATTTCCAATAATATTCCCCACATTTATGAAAAATTGACTTTGCATACCATTCGACGGAAGAAACATGTTCATGTTCGATTAAAGTAGAATAAAATTACATTGGGATTAAGCAGCCAGAGACTTTGAAGCCGTTCTTGTAAATCAACACAACATAAGTCCCACATTTCCCTTTGAACATTGTTGGTTCTCATGTTTGTGTTCGTTTTGGCCTTAAACACCACCTGATTCATGAGTGTTTTAAATAATTTCGCCAATTCTCATAGAAGCGTACCCTTCTCACTCACATAGATGACTTCTATGATGAGTATCCTACAATACCCCACTTGAACATATTAAGATATATAAGTCATTAAAACATAGTGTATCCTAAATCTCGCGGAAGTTGTTCACTGTCTCATCATAGGAATAGGTTAGAGTATATATGTATCTTAGCAGTGCATACTGGGTCATACAAACTTCGGTTATCCCTTTGAACCTAGATCTTGGGATCTCCAGTCAACTAGGTTGGATTGACACTATAGCGATTTTTGGTTATTTCATAGGCTTTAAGCCCATTCTCTTCGATGATATTTTTACTAGCTCTCTAATTAAGCCTTTAGTAAGTGGATCCGCAATGTTATCTCTGGACTTAACATAGTCGTTGGAGATAAGTCCACTAGAGAGTAGTTTCCTAACGCTATTATGTTTACAACAAATATGTTTAGATTTACCATTATACATGGTATTATGTGCCCTTCCAAATGCTTATTGGTTATCACAGTGTATATATACAGCAGGCACAGGCTTAACCCAGTTTGGAATATACTCTAAGAAGTTTCTTGGCTATTTTACTTCTTCTTTATCTTTATCCAAATCAATTAATCTAGATTCCATAGTAGATCTGGCAAAACATGTTTGTTTTGAGGATTTCCAAGACACGGATGCACCACCAAGAGTAAAGTCAAATCCACTAATGGACTTGCAGTCCTTCGAATCAGATATCCAATTAGCATCAGTGTACCCTTCAAGTACAGCTGGATATTTGGTGTACTGCAATTCCAAAGTTTTTGGTATGTTTTAAATACCCTAACCCTAACAATGGCTTTTCAACAATCAATACTTGAATTACTCGTATAACGACTTAGTCTACTTATGGAGTCGGTTATATTCGGTCTGGTGCAGTTCATGACATACATAAGACTTCCTATTATACAAGAATACTCTAGTTGTGATATGCTTTCATCGTTGTGCGTGATGAGGTAAATGTTAGCATCAACTGGCATTTTAGTTGGTATAATATTATACTTCTTAAATTTATCAAGTATTTTCTCAATATAATGTGCTTGAGATAATATTAAACCATCAGTTTTCTTAAAAATTTTAATTCCTAAAATAACATCAGTAACACCCATGTCCTTCATATCGAACTTATTAGTTAATATTCTTTTGGAAGCTTTGATTATGTTATCATTTCTACTAATTATAAGCATATCATCAATGTATAGACACAATAAAACGTACCCATTTTGAGTGCTTTTGACATATACACATTTGTCACACTCATTGATCTTGAATCTATTTGACATCATTGATGATGCTAAGATTCAGCACCACCAGATAAGTGATGATGAGCTCAAACAGTAATAACAATGGCAGCCACAGATGTGTATGCACGTAAGTGTGTAGAAGGGGGTGAGTATAAGAGGAATAAGATAATGATGTATAGTGGTTCAGCCAATTAGGCCTACATCCACTGTGAGTGTGTGATCCACTAAATATGGGCACAAATGACCTTGGATACAATGCACATAAGCTCAATCTCTATCTCTACTGTGTGTATAAGAAGAGCTTTATCTAGGGTTACCATTATTGATCCCCTTGCAGGGTTGTAGGCGACAAGTATATATAGGTCTTGGGGGGTGTAGTGTACCCCCAAGCATGCATGGTTCATGTGAATAATGATCTAGCCAATCCCTGCTGACACCTGTAGATGCCACCTGTGATTAATGATGACATAATATTCCCTCACGTGAGGGGGTGATATTATAACGGTCTTCCACGTGCCATGCGATTCCCACACGCACTGTTCCACATGTCTCCCAAATCACGCGTTGTGATGATGTCACCCTCGGCCGATGATACGAGGTCGAGGGAAAAGTTCCTGCTGGCAATGAGCCAGACCTTGTCCGGGCCTCGTACTGTCGTACCCTCGTAGGGTCGTCCAGACCATGGTGAGAGGTTCGGCCCGCTGAAGGGTCATCTGGGCATGATGAGGGGTCGTCCCCTTGAAGGGTCGTCTGGGCCTAATGAGGGAGTCGACCCCTTAAAGGGTCGTCCGGGTCATGATGAGGGGTCGACCCCTTGAAGGGTCATCTAGGCCTGATGAGGGGGTCGTCCCCTTAAAGGGTCATTCGGGTCATGATGAGGGTTCGGCTCGCTGAAGGGTCGTCTGGACCTGATGTGGGGTAGGCCCCTTGAAGGGTCGTCCAGATCCTGGTGAGGGGTCGGCCAGTTTGAAGAGTCGTCTGATACTGGTTGAGTGATCATCTTGGCCTCGTCCAGGTGGAGGACGCCCTCGGCCTAGCCGAGGGTATATATGGGTATATCAATCACCCCCAGCCCTTAGTCATCGATGTTGTTAAGATGGCTGAGGGATAGTGCTGCTTTTGGGGTAAGTGTATGATCAGTTTGGTGAGTGACACCTATCAAGTTGATGTGACACCTAGGCAGATATCTACTGTCGTTCTAGTTTCCCAAGCATGGCGGCTGCACACTTGGCCTGGGACTTTGTGCCCTAATGATGCCCCTCCTTGTGGGTTGTGCTTTGCATTTATTATTGGGCCCACTTATAATAATGTATTTATTTTTAAAACAATCATTTTCTTCTTCTTCTTTGCACCCAAGCTTTCTCTCTCTAGTTTCTCAACAGACTCAAACTGTCATTTCTGCAACTTCAGCATTTCGACCTTGGCAATCTCACTGTTCTTTCTCAGGTAATCCCTCTGCCCTAGTGCCCTCTTTATCTTCCATTGCTGTTTGCTTTCTTGTTTTAGGCTTGTAGGACTCGATTTTTCTTTGGTTGTTTCATAACCTTCCGGCGAGTCGTTCTTGAGTGTTCTTGATCGAAACCCTTTTTTTCTTTGGTTTTAATCCAAAAGTCCAGCTTGGTCAACTGTTAGATTGTTTGTAGTTAGCTTATCCAAATTCTTCTAAGTGTAGGGTATTCCTCTTAATGCTTAGGAGGCTTTATGATTTAGCTGAGGAATTCCCATCCCTGAGAGAGAAGTTCTTCGTAGATATTAGACGGATAGAGGAGGAGGAGAAGAGAAGATGAGGGGCTGACCCTAATTGGGTACGACCCATTTTTCTCGTTCCATTAGCCACTATCGTACCCCTTGAGTCATGTGGGTCGTCTGGTCGTCCAGCCGAGAGTCAATCGTGCGAGGGAGAAATGGATCAGAGAGCATCGTCGCCGACAGGTGCTGGCCCTTCTAGGAGGGGAGAGACATCCACTCTCAGCCCAGGCCAACAGGCTGAGGGCACAGCACCTTTTGAGGTTGTCCGTGTAACAACGCTGTCCCCCCTTGAATTTTAAGTAGCCTTTCCAGATGGTCCTCCAGTGGTTGGGGGATTTGGGGACGAGAGAGATGAGGACGACAGCGAGGGTTCTTCTGATGGTGATGATAGTCAAGTTGACACTTCAACTGCTTCCACTTATGTATCGTCAGTTAAAGACCGTGATCTCTTAGTATGGAGGCATCTCTTTGGCATAAAACCCAACATAAGTATAAGGGTTCCCACTGAATCTGAGAAAGTCTTCGAGGGTGACGAGGGAGAGATCGCTGTCTATGAGCAGATGTTAAGGGTCGGTGTTAGGTTCCCTTTACACCCTTCCATAGTCAATATCTTGTCTGCCCTTGGGGTTGCCCCTTCCCAACTTCCTCCCAACTCATGGAGGACTATCCTTGGCTATATCTCACTTTGGAAGAATTCATTTACCGATGAGCCTTTGATCAATGTGTTCTTAGCCTGTTACAATATCACCTCCTCGTCCAAATAGCCTAGGTACTATCATCTGGGGGCGAGGAAGTCTAATAAAAAACTTCTCCACGTGGCACAAACCTCTAACCATGACTGGAAGAAGAGATTTTTTTTAATTTTCAGGGATTGGGAATTCACCGACGGGGTTCAGCCTTTGGACGACGATTCGAGAGTCCCAAGGAGATAGTTTAACCTTTCTATGAAGGCTAGGTCAAACCCCGAACTTAGTTTGGAGGAGAGGGTCATCGTTGACTATCTGAGAGAGCGAGGGAAAGAGGGTGAACTTGTAAAATTTAAAGATTTGATGGCCCCTCGCTTCCTCAAAGAAGCTGGTCTGAGGGTTGGCCCCTTGACAGAACTATGTGAGTAGTTTTTTGCTCAATCTTTGATTTTTTCCAAGTGTTTCATCTTTGACTCTGTATCTTTGTGATGTGTCGTCTCCTTTTCAGGTCGTTCTGCAAACATATCTAATCAGCTCTGGGAGATGACTGCGCCAAGTTTGCTATCTGGTCTGGGCAAGAAAAAAGGCAAAGAGCCTCAGCAGGCTCCGAGGAAGACGAAGGCCGTGGGTCCAACCCCTGTTGAACCAACCGCCGACAGCCACAAAAGAAAGGAGCCAGAAGTTCCTATCGACCCTCAGCCGAATTCTAGGATGAGGGCGAGGGTGGAGGTGTCTGAGGGGAATGGATCCTCCTCCAGCATGGGGGTCTTTTGGTCCCAGAACTTGACATTTTTGAAGGTTGAACCGTCTTCCCTCATAGCCAACTTGAGGGCAGCCAAGGCCTCGATGTTTTCCGTTCCTTCGGCCGATGACTTTGACTTCTTGTTAAAGATGCCCCCGGCTAAGGTGTATGATTACGGTTTGCATACGCTGGCACAGGTGCTTATTTTTATTTCATTTCCTCAGTCGATCTTTTCACTAACTGTTTCCTCGGCCCCTTAACATTTATCTTCTGTTGTGCAGTCTGTTTGTGCCTTTACATCAGCTACCAAGTGGATGGCCGAGAACCAACAGAAGTTCTATGAAGCTGAGAGAGCCATCCAGTACGAGGTTGATCTGAAGACCGAGCTTAAGACTACAAAGGACGAGTTGGAGAGTTCAAGGACCGAACATGAAAGGTTCCTTGATGTGCTGATAAAGCAGCATAATACAGATCTGAAGGGGAGGGATAACCTCTTGAAAGCGAAGGAAGAAGCCTTGAATGCCCAGTTTAAAAGCGAGTTATCCGAGGTAGTGAAGAAGGCCGAGGCCAATGCTGTGGAGGCCTACAAACTCTCAGACGAGTTCCAAGGCTTCGGTCTTGAGTACTTGGAGAGAGGAATCAGGACGGCCTGTCGGTGGGTTGTCCTTAAGTTTGCTGACGTCGTCTCTTCAGTTCGTCCATCTCTTAAGGCAGTTCAATTGGAGGACCCATTGATTGCTGAGGCTCTAGCCCACGTGGAGTCTCACATGAACATTGAAGGCACCGGCACTTCTGAACATCAGCCTATCTTGGTTACTGAGGAGACTCCTCTTATTGATGTTGAGGCCCTGCCCTCTGATGTTACTCAATAGGGTGGCTGTTTGTAGCCAATACCCTCTCCATGTACCACATTTTTGTACTTTACTTTTGTTGGACAAACATCTATAACATTTTGTAATATAATGCCTCTTTCTGTCTTCTATGCTTGTCTTTTGTGCGATTTTTCTTGTCATGTTTTAAATTGACTATCTCACCAACTCCTCCCTCGTCTTTCTTGAGGGTAAATGAGGGGTCGTCCCCACCATTTACCCTTATCATAGGCGAGGGTGATTTCCACCAACTTAATGGTTTTATATTTCAAAGTCCCCCTCGTCTTTCTTGAGGGTGAATGAGGGGTCGTCCCCTCCATTGACCCTCATCATAGCCGAGGGTGGTTTCCACCAACTTAATGGTTTTATATTTCAAAGTCCCCCCTCGTCTTTCTTGAGGGTGAATGAGGGGTCGTCCCCTCCATTGACCCTCATCATAGCCGAGGGTGGTTTCCACCAACTTAATGGTTTTATATTTCAAAGTCCCCCCTCGTCTTTCTTGAGGGTGAATGAGGGGTCGTCCCCTCCATTGACCCTCATCATAGCCGAGGGTGGTTTCCACCAACTTAATGGTTTTATATTTTAAGTCCCCCCTCATCTTTCTTGAGGGTGAATGAGGGGTCGTCCCCACCATTTATCCTCATCATAGCCGAGGGTGGTTTCCACCAACTAAATGATGTTTTGAATTTAAAGTCCCCCTAGTCTTTCTTGAGGGTAAATGAGGGGTCGTCCCCACCATTTACCCTCATCATAGCCAAGGGTGGTTTCCACCAACTTAATGGTTTTATATTTTAAGTCCCCCCTCATCTTTCTTGAGGGTGAATGAGGGGTCGTCCCCTCCATTGACCCTCATCATAGTCGAGGGTGGTTTTCACCAACTTAACGGTTTTATATTTTAAGTCCCCCCTCGTCTTTCTTGAGGGTAAATGAGGGGTCGTCCCCACCATTGACCCTCATCATAGCCGAGGGTGGTTTCCACCAACTAAATGATGTTTTGAATTTAAAGTCCCCTCTCATCTTTCTTAAGGGTAAATGAGGGGTCGTCCCCACCATTTTCCCTCATCATAGGCGAGGGTGGTTTCGACCAACTAAATGATGTTTTACATTTCAAGTCCCCCCTCGTCTTTCTTGAGGGTAAATGAGGGGTCGTCCCCACCATTTGCCCTCATCATAGCCGAGGGTGGTTTCCACCAACCAAATTATGTTTTAAATTTTAAGTCCCCCCTCGTCTTTCTTGAGGGTAAATGAGGGGTCGTCCCCACCATTGACCCTCATCATAGCCGAGGGTGGTTTCCACCAACTAAATAATGTTCTGAATTTAAAGTCCCCCCTTGTCTTTCTTGAGGGTAAATGAGGGGTCGTCCCCACCATTGACCCTCATCATAGCCGAGGGTGGTTTCCACCAACTAAATAATGTTCTGAATTTAAAGTCCCCCCTTGTCTTTCTTGAGGGTAAATGAGGGGTCGTCCCCACCATTTGCCCTCATCATAGCCGAGGGTGGTTTCCACCAACTAAATGATGTTTTACATTTCAAGTCCCCCCTCTTCTTTCTTGAGGGTAAATGAGGGGTCGTCCCCACCATTTGTCCTCATCATAGCCGAGGGTGGTTTCCACCAACCAAATGATGTTTTAAATTTTAAGTCCCCCCTCATCTTTCTTGAGGGTAAATGAGGGGTCGTCCCCACCATTTGCCCTCATTATAGCCGAGGGTGGTTTCGTGAAGATGATCCCAATCATACTATAATTGACAAACACAAGATGAGGGGCCAATATGATCTCCTCATTAACATTTTAAGTGTTCTGTTGGAGCAACACCCATTACAATTGTGGTCCGATAGGACATTACAACACTACTGATAGTATTTCTTCAAATGATCTGCGTTCCAGGGGTTAGAAAAGGGTTCCCCCTCAAGGTTCTCTAGTTTATACGTTCCAGGAACAACTTCATCAATGACCCTATATGGGCCATGCCAATTTCGGTGGAGCTTGTTAGTCCTTTGCCAAGTCTTTTTGAGGACTAAGTCCCCCACTGCGATTGGCCTTTGCTTCACCCTCTGGTTGTAAAACCTGGCAGTCCTCTACTGGTAGGCAGCTTGCCTTATCTCGGCGTCTTCCCTCCTTTCCTCGATCAGGTCTAAGTCAAGTCTCCTCTCCTCCATATTTCTTTGGGGGGCATACATTTGTACTCTATGGGTAGGAAACCCAATCTCAGTGGGGATGACGGCTTCTGAGCCATAAGCCAGCATGAACGGGGTTTCTCCGGTAGGGGTCTTTGTCGTTGTCTTGTAGGCCCAGAGTACGGCATATAACTCCTCAACCCATCTTCCTTTTGCCTCCTCGAGTCTTTTCTTTGTTGATTTGGCTATGTAGTCTCTCCCCCCTCTTTAATGTATTTGATTAGAGGGTCCATCCACGAAGCTTCCCTGTTGATATTTAAGCAAGAGCCAAGTGTTCCCTCTGCTTCTTCAATCGTTGGTCGAAGCAGAATTTCTACTGGGACTGTCCTCCTGATATCTGTCCTAGTTACCGAGGCCAATCTAGCAAGTGCATCAGCTCAGCCATTGTCGAGCCTAGGTATCCTCTTCAATTTCACTTATCTGAAGCTCTTCAGTAGTGACCTCACCCTTTTCAGGTATTTGGCCATCCGCTCATCCTTAGCCTCGTAGGCTCCTAGTATTTGACTCATTACTAGCCTTGAATCACTATGGAGCAAAATCTAGCCGACACTACGAGACTTGGCTAAGGAGAGTCCTGCTATCAAGGCCTCATATTCAGACTCGTTGTTGGAGGCCTTGAAGTTGAACCTTAGGGAGTACTCAATAACTGTGCCATCGGGTGCTGATACTATCAGTCCAACTCCACTTTCGCTGTCGCATGAGGACCCGTCAATAAATAGGCTCCACACGGCCTGTTCTTCTGAGAAATTTCCCTCAGTCACCCCTATTTAAATAGATATCTTCCCTCTTCGTTTTTGGCCACTTTTTTTCTAGTTGTGCTTGTCTCAGCCTTGTCTTCGGATTGATCAACAACTCTGCCTTGTTGGGTATCTGTCTTATCGAGGCTTTCCTGTTCAGCCTCATCATCTTCCCAAGTAAATTCAGCCACAAAATCAGCTAACGCTTTCCCCTTAATGGCCATCCTTGGTTGATATACAATGTCAAACTCTCCCAACTCTATAGCTCAGGCCATCAGCCTACCTACTTTTTCTGGCTTGTGTAAGTCCTACCTAAGAGGAGAGTCAGTGAGGATGACCATTGTATGGGACTGTAAGTACGGCTTCATCTTTCTTGATGCATGGATCAAGGCATAAGCTAACTTCTTCATCCTTGGGTATCTTTGTTCTGCCCCCTGGAGTGCCTTACTGTTGAAATACACTGACTTCTATACTCTGTCCTCTTCTCTCACAATGGTTGCGCTGATGGCTGATTTCAAGACGGCTAAGTACACATGTAGCCGTTCGCCCTGCACTGGTCGTGACAATAGAAAGGGAGACCCTAGGTATGACTTTAACTCCTTAAACGCCTCGTCACACTCCTCACTCCATTCAAAGGCCTTTCTGAGAATTTTGAAGAATGGTAAACACCTGTCTGTGGCCCTGGACACGAACCTATTCAAAGCAGTAACTCTCCCTGTGAGCCTCTGAACGTCTTTAATGGTCTTGGGGGTCTTTATTTTTATGAAGGCCTTTATCTTTTCAGGATTCGCTTCGATGCCCCTTTGGTTGACGATAAATCCCAAGAACTTCCCTGCTCCGACCCAGAAGACACATTTGGCCGGGTTGAGCTTCATTCGGTACTTGTCTATCGTGTTAAAGGTCCCCTAAAGGTTGTCTACATGATCCTTTGCCTTTAAACTCTTGCTCAGCATGTCATCTATATAGACCTCCATAGACTTCCCGATCTGGTCTTCAAACATTTTATTCATAAGGCGTTCAACAGAGAAAAGTTGACCTTCTTGGTGAGCCATCTCGGCCACTCGTCCCCCATTCTAACATCAGCCTCATACATTCCTAGGGGATGAACTTTTTACCTACTGAAACCAATCAAGGGGTGATGGTATGGGATGAGCCTGGCATTACTAAGACCCAAGGCTTTGAAGCACGGCTAGAACATCACATCTGTAGAACTACCCCCGTCGACCAGGATCCTCGGCACCTCGTACCCGTGTACCCTAGTAGTGATGACAAGAGGGTCGTCATGTGGGGCTAAGAGGCCTTTGAATTCCATTCTTGAGAATCCCACTATCAGGGTGTCCATGTCAACTTTCTTTCTTTTTTCTGACTTTGCTTCCAGAGAGGTTGAGTGCACAGTTTTTGTCACTGCCTTGGCCTTAGCTACATGGGCCTTCCTGTCGGTGACCTCTGACCCTCCTCCTGCTAGACCCCCAGAGATCATTCCAACACCGAACGAGATCATATTAAGTCTCTTGACAGGGTCGTGGTCGTCTCTCGGAGGTAGGTCAGGGTCATCCTCATCATCCGAAGGGTCGTCCCTTCTTTTTGGAGGATCTTCTCCGCATGTATCACCTCTCTTCTTTCTGGGGTCGTCCCCTCGGCCCCTCTTGAAGGTACCTTTGTCAACGTACTTCCTGAGCTTCCCTTCTTTTAACATTTTTTCAATCTCATCTTTCAGAGAAAAGCATTTGTCTGTCAGATGGTCATGGTCTTGGTGAAATTCACACCACATATTTTTGTTCCTCTTATGGGGGGCTTCCCTCAACTTCTTAGGCCACTTCGGGGACCGATCACTCTTTATCTCTTTGAGAATATGTTCACAGCTGACCGTCAGGGGGGTGTAATCAGAGAACTTATCGTCTGTAGACCTCTTCTTCCCCTCTTTGTTCTTCTTATGGTACTTACCCCCACTAATGCCTCCTTTTTCATCTTCGTATTTTGCGGCCATTGCCTCTTCGGCGTTCATCACCTTTTCTGCTGTCGACAACAATTCAACCATTGTCCTTGGAGGGTCTTCAGCAAGCTTCCATAATAGCTTCCCCTTTTGGAGCCCTCCAATGAGGGATGTCATGGCTATACTCTCCTCATAATCTTTAACCTCTAACTTTTCTTTGTTGAATCTGGCTATGTAGTCTCTTAGGCTCTCATTCTTCCCCTACTTAACATAGAGCAGGTGTGTGGTCTTCTTATGTGGCCTCACCCCAAAGCAAAAATTATGGATAAACCGATCTGCCAACTGCTTAAAGCTTTCAATGGAGTTTTTTTGTACCAGACATGTGCAACCCCAGTTAGAGTGCCAGAAAAGGCACGACACCTCATCTCATCTGAGATAGAGTATTTGTCTGCCGTTGATTATTACATCTCAATATGATGAACGGGGTTGGTACTCCCGCCATACCGAGGGGTGACCATTGGTGCCTTGAACTTGGATGGCGTTGGGAAGTTAACTATCTTCGCCACAAAGGGTGAGCCTATGGAGTATCCTCTCTGAAGAGGGTCCCGGCTCTTTAGAATATCACCAATCTTATCCTCCAGTCGCTGGATCGAGTCATTCTAGGGCCTCGTAGGGTCGACTTGGCCGATGTTATCCCTGCCACCTCTTTGAGGTGGATGGAGGGTTCTGCTGCGGCAGGCCTGTGTCGACTGTTTACTTCTCCCTGGCCGTCGTCCCGTCTGTGGGGTCGTCCCCCATGGGGTCGACCATCTGTTGCCTCCCTTCTGGACCTTGCAACACTTCTCGACCAAGATAATTTTTCTCACAAGTCATTTACTGGGCCTAGCTTCTTAAAGGCCGACCCCCTGCCCACGCAATTAAAAGCAGAGCCCCTCGGGCAATCATCAGGATTTTTCCTTCCACACTTCCCTCTACTCTCCTGGAGAGGTCGCACAGTGTTATTGGAGACCTCATACGTCTCCTAGCATTCTATGGGGGCCTCCTCCCCCTCCAGATCATCATACCTGTCTTCAGGGCAGGGGTTTCCTTGCCTTTCCAGGCGTAGATGCCAGGGGTCAGCAACATCCCTCCGCCGTTGTGGAGGTGGTAAGTCTTTGCGTGGCGCCTGGGGTGGTCCCCTGGCCTCGTACTTCCCTGGAGATGCCGTCGGGGTAATCATCTCTGGTGAGACTCCTGGTGGTCTTAGTATGTTTTGGCTAAGAGCTGTGAACTGCTCCTACATAATCCGCTGGCTTGCTGCCAGAGACTTCAAGGCGGCCGCCACATCAGCCATCTCAGACTGAGGCAGTGGTTGACTGGAACTGGTTCCTACTCCACTATCCGGTGGAGGAAGTGGTGGTGGCGGTGGCATCTCCGGTGCCATGTGTTTGAGCTATAGAGAGATGAATGATCAAAAGACTGATGAGCTTGAAAACCTTGATGGGTCTCTTTCAATGGTGAAACAGCTCCACAAAGGGGGAGATCTGGTTCACCACCAGAGTGCCCGGTGAGGTCAAGCTGTACAAAGGAAGAGATGTCTTCTCGTTCCCACAGACGGCGCCAAACTGATGATGCTAAGATTCAGCACCACCAGATAAGTGATGATGAGCTCAAACAGTAATAACAATGGCAGCCACAGATGTGTATGCGTGTAAGTGTATAGAAGGGGGTGAGTATAAGAGGAATAAGATAATGATGTATAGTGGTTCAGCCAATTAGGCCTACATCCACTGTGAGTGTGTGATCCACTAAATATGGGCACTAATGGCCTTGGATACAATGCACATAAGCTCAATCTCTATCTCTACTGTGTGTATAAGCAAAGCTTTATCTAGGGTTACCATTCTTGATCCCCTTGCAGGGTTGTAGGAAATAAGTATATATAGGTCTTGGGGGTGTAATGCACCCCCCAAGCATGCATGGTGCATGTGAATGATGATCTAGCCAATCCCCTACTGACACCTGTAGATGCCACCTGTGATTAATGATGACATAATATTTCCTCACGTGAGGGGGTGATATTGTTATAACGGTCTTCCACGTGCCATGTGAGTCCCACGCGCACTGTTCCACGCGTCTCCCAAATCACGCGTTGTGATGATGTCACCTCGGTCGATGATACGAGACCGAGGGCAAAGTTCCTGTTGGCAATGAGCCAGTCCTTGTCCAGGCCTCGTACTGTCGTACCCTCGTAGGGTCATCCAGACCATGGTGCGGGGGTTGGCCCGCTGAAGGGTCGTCTGGGCATGATGAGGGGTCGGCCCCTTGAAGGGTCGTTTGGGCCTGATGAGGGGGTCGACCCCTTAAAGGGTCGTCCGGGTCATGATGAGGGGTCAGCCCTTTTAAGGGTCGTCTGGGCCTGATGAGAGGGTTGGCCCCTTGAAGGATCGTCTGGGTCATGATGAGGGGTCGGCTCGCTGAAGGGTCGTCTGGACCTGATGTGGGGTCGGCCCCTTGAAGGGTCGTCCAGACCCTGGTGAGGGGTCGACCAGTTTGAAGGGTCGTCTGATACTGGTTGAGTGATCATCTTGGCCTCGTCCATGTGGAGGATGCCCTCGGCCTCGCCGAGGGTATATATGGGTATATCAATCATGACGTTGTAAAACTTAGCATGCCATTATTTAGGAACTTACTTCAACTTATACGTTGTAAAACTTAGCATGCCATTATTTAGGAACTTACTTCAACTCATAAAGATATTTGTCCAATCGACAAACTTTTTTCTCTTGTCCAAAAGTAATATATCCTTCGGGTTGTTCCATGTATATCTCTTCATCTAATTCACCATTTAAGAATGTCGTTTTTACACCCATTTGATGTATTTTGAGTCCATTTAATATTATTATTGCTGTTAATATTTGCATGGATGTCATTATTGTAACCGGTGAATAAGTATCGAACTAATCCAGTCCTTCTATTTGCTTGTAACCTTTTGCTACAAGTCTTGCATTATATTTTTCAATTAAACCATTTGCCTTCATCTTCTGTTTGAAGATCCACTTGCATCCTAATGTCTTGTTACCGGATGGAAGATCCATCAGTTCCCATGTGTGGTTTTGTAGTATGGATTCAATTTCACTATGAACAACTTCTTTCCAATAAGAAGCCTCGGGAGAGGACATTCCTTCCTTAAACGTTTGTGGTTCATTTTCTAATAAATATGTTAGAAAAATTTGGACCAAATGACTTGACATCCTTGACTTTTTACTACACCTATATTCATTCTCATCTATAGCATTACTATCTATAATCTCTTGATTGCTAGTTACATCATCATGAGGTTTTTTATGTGAATTCGATTTACTTTGCATGTTATAAGGAAATTTTTTTTAAAAAAAGTAGCATCCCTAGATTTAATAATTATATTAACATACACGTCAAGGATATCATATTTATGGACAAAAAACTGATATGCACTATTATTGTTGGCATAACCAATGAATATGAAATCAATGGTCTTTGGTCCATCTTAACCTATTTAGGTTTAGGTACCGCTACCTTTGCCAAACACCCACACACTTTTAAGTATTTATAGTTAGGTTGATGACCTTTTCATAGTTCATAAGGTATATTATGAGTTTTCTTATGAGGCATTTTGTTGAATATATAGTTGGCAAAAAGCAACGCTTCCCCCGATATGTTTTGTAGTAGCCCAGAACTTATCAACATAGCATTCATCATTTTTTTCGATGTTTGACTTTTGCATTCAGCAATACCATTAGATTGAGGTGAATAAGGAGCGGTAGTTTGGTGAATGATTCCATATTCCAAACAAAGTTGTTCAAAAGGGAATTCATATTCACCACCTCTATCGCTTTTTATTGCCTTAATCTTTTGCTAAGTTAATTCTCAACTTCAGTCTTATAGTGTTTAAACACTTCAATTGCCTTGTCTCTGCTTCAAAGAAAATATACGTAAAAATATCGAGTGCAATCATCAATGAAAGTAATGAAATACTTTATACCACCTCTAGTTTGTACAAATTTCAAATCACATTATCAGCGTGGATTAAGTCTAAAGGTTCGGTACTTCTTTTGATCGAATAGCCATTTTTTATTCTACACATACTTCACATTTATTATTAGGATCCCATTCACATTTAGGCAACAAATTTAAAGAAATTAATCTACGAAATGTATCATAATTAACATGTCCTAATCTTTCATGAGAAATATTAAAGGACTCAAGCAAGTAAGAAGAAATAGATATCTTATTATTATTTGGTACCACATCATTACATTCATTTTGAAGAACCATAATTGAGATAGCCCTTACCTACATACATGTCATTTCTAGTAAGGACAATTTTTTTGAAATACTAACTTAAAACCATTTTTGCTTAGCAGAGATCCAAAAATTAAATTCTTGTGAATATCAAACACATGAAGCACATCGTTAAGAGTGAGTTCTTTGCCACTTGTGATCTTCAGCACCACCTCTCCACGTCCTATAACCTTTGAAGTTGAAACATTTCCCATGTACAATTTTTCATCATTTTTAACTAAGTTGTAAGAGGATAACATCCGTTTGTTGGCACATATATGGTGCGTAGCACCAACATCAACCCACCAATCATTGGTGTTGCCAACGAAGTTGCATGTGGAAACCACAGTAGAGAGGTTGATGTCATTGACATCTGCTGAGAGCCTATCTCTTTTCGTCACATTTGCTTGAGTATTTTGTTTCTTGGCATTCTTCAGCTTTTGACAGTCCCTAGAGTGATGCCTAGGTTTACCACAGTTCTAACATTTGCCTTTTAACTTCTTAGCACTTTAAGATCCATCGCTTTGACTTATCCATTATGCTTTCTGTTTTTTTTAGTTTAGGATATGCCTTCCACTACATTAGCCTTGGACTCGAAGGATTGATTTCCTCCATATCTTTTCTCGAATTTGCGGTTGTCTTTTTCTATTCTCAAATGGACAATTAATTCATCAAGTTTCATCTCTTTAGGTTTATGTTTTAAGTAATTTTTTAATTCTTTCCAAGAATGTGGCAATTTTTCAATGATTGCCACCACTTGAAATAATTCGATAGGAGACATACCCTCGGCATGAGTATCATGAACAATAACTTGAAGTTCTTGAGAAATGACAGTTCTAACATCCACCACTTTATAATCCAAGAAAGGATCGATAATGAATATCTTCATGCCAGCATCCTCGATTTTAAATTTGGTGTCCAAAGACTCCCAATGTTCTTTAGCTGATTTAGCATTACAATACACATTATATCAAGTCCATTTAAAACATAATTTTTACACAAGAAATCCACGTGTTTTCACGCATCAACTGCAGCGACTTTCTACATATTCGTCTCATTTTCCTCAAGAGTAGGAGATTCTTCATTGAGGAATTTAGCCAGATTCAAAGTTGTCAAATAAAACTTCATTTTCTTGTTGCCAATGCTTAAAATTCGTGCCATTGAATTTTTCAGATTTTTCGACAAATGGTGTGTCAACCGTAAGGACAACAAGGTTACTAGAAGATGCAACCGTTTCTGTTACAAAAACAGAGTGCATGTATTTTTCACAATTACAATAGTAGCATATATTATTTTATATGAAAATTATATACGCAACAAGTATGTAATAGAATACTAATATATATAAAAGAATTTGTTTATGCAAAACAGAAAATTGTAATAAACGAAACTAATTATGTTATGTAAATTTATTAAAACAGTTCCTCTAAAAAATCCAAAATAAGAATCTCGTAGAAATTTATTTTAGATAATAAAATAAACTATTTTTAATAATTTAAAATAAAATAAAATAAATAAATAATAAATATACAACATTTATTAATAATAAGAAGAAAAAAACTTAAAAGTAATCTGTTAAATGAAATTAACGATATTGACTTGAAAGTTGATAACAGAACCCGAGTCCAACGAATTCATGTTGTGTTCTTAAGGTGATTTTGCTCCCTCAATAGATGCTCAAGGTTGTAAACAATCGTCTCCCAGGATAGAACGAATTTTTCGTCCTTGACAGTAGCGGTACTTCAAACTGTCAAGACTTCGGCGAACTCAACAAATATTTGTACTTCGAATGTTGAATTCTACTTTAAACAAGATCATAATTACGAATACAGAATGCAAGAGGGATGAGGGAGAGAGAATGGTTAGGAAAATTTTGGTATGAAAAAAACGGAGTCTCGAGGACTCCTTTTATAGTGTTGATCATGTACATTTGAACAGGCACCATGCCTTTTCACAAACAGCCAAACTCTTTCATTAAATAGTTGACTGTTTAATATTAATTAAAGATGATGTACTTTTTCGTAATTAATTAAACTATTTTTTAATTAATTAAAATTTTCACCCCGAAAGATGTGACTCTTCAATAATTTTTCCACGAATTAATTAATCCCCAAAAGAGTTTGGGTGATTAAAACTTGGCCCAAATTTTTTAAAAAGATTATACTCCATTAGCCCAAGCACGGGTCAAGCCGAATCAGACGGACGGCGGCGTACGCGTGTCCCTTAAAAAAATTGGGATACCTTCAAGTCATCTAAACTTTAGTTCCAAACAAGGGGTTTATTAGCTCTTCACTTTTTTCACATTCTTTCAATGTGGGACAAACGTCCTACACCAAATTATTACACACCTCTCATCTCAAGTGGGTGACTTTGGAGATAATTTTCTCATTAAATACTTAATGGATTTAAATATGTATATATATCACGTTATACTCCTCTCGGAGTACACGATTATGCTAGGTCCCGCTAAAATCGACATGTGGATCCCACTCTAATTTGAGCTCAAAGTAGTTTAATTGTGACTTTTTAAAACCCACGTCAACACGTTTATCTTACGAATTGAGGTCGAACGAGCTTCTAAATTAACGAACACGAGTCGAGTTCGAGTAGTTTGGTTATTAATATGATTATTGGTGATCGAGTCGAATTGGAGCCAAGCTAAATAAGTTTTCGAGCTTGCAAATATGTTCAAGCTTGGCTCGTTTATTTTACGAGCTTATTTCGAATGAACTTTCTTTCGAACGAACACGAGCCGAACTGAGATAACTTGATTCATTTACAGCGCTATGCAGTATGATCAAAGAGATTTTACATTTTGTAGAGCCTTTCTAATCTTAAAATACCATTTTTATTATTATTTTCCTTTACCCAAGTATAAAAACTACTTAAAAAGCACGAAGTGTCATGAAGATGGTCTTCATAGGCCTAAACTTAAATTATCTATAGAACAAAACCCACGTTTTGCCCCTTTTAAAGACACTTTAGTGATAGGTCAAAAAAGGATTTAAAAACAAAAACTTTAGTGGTATGGCACGCCCTAAAAACTCAACAAGTATATGCAAGGGTGACAATTCGAGTTAGTCATGTCATTTTCGGGTCGCGTTGAATTTAATTTGAATATAAATTTGGGGTACTCTTAAATTTATACAAAGTTAATCGTGTCATGTTCGAATAATTTCAAATTATTATCATAAACGAATTATCGTGTTAAAAATTGCGCGCCGGAATCATCTCTTTTCCATCGTATAAAGTATATGAATAAAAGAAAAAATGTTCCTTGTGGCATTATCTTGTCGTGGTCAATAGAGAGAGAGAGGGAGATGGGGTTGAAGACGAGTTTGATGGGTTTGGTGCCATATGCAGGAATGGTAATGGTGGAGTGTCTTGATGTTGGGTTGACCACACTGAGCAAAGCAGCTATGTCAGAGGGAATGAGCCACTTTATCTTCGTAGTCTACTCAAATGCGCTTGCCACTCTCATCCTCTTCCCTTCTTCTTTCTTTTTCCACAGGTCACTCTTACAAAACACTTTTATTTCTCATGCTTTATTATTGTTTATTCATACAAACTTTATTTATTTCTTATGTGCAGATCAAAGGGACCTCCTCTCACTTTTTCACTTCTTTCTAAATTTTTCCTTCTCAGTCTCATTGGGTATGTCAATGAATACAGTCACCCTCATTTAATTGAATTAAAATTGGGTTTCTTTTTCAGTTTTATTTTATGTCGGTAATGATATATATTGGGCATTGCAGGATCACTGTGATGCAGAACTGTGTTTTTACTGGTGTAAATTATAGCTCTCCCACCCTTGCTTCTGCTATGATCAACTTGGTCCCAGGTTTCACTTTCTTGCTTGCTGTTATTTTCAGGTTAGCTTTTTTCCCTTTCTTGCATAATGGGGAGAGAGAGAGTAGAATTAGGAGACACTATACATATTGTGGTATGATCATCAGATTCTGAAAAAAATTTAGCACCATTAAACCCAGAAAAGGGGAAAAAATAAATATTCAACAAGTCTCGTGAAACATACCAAAAAGACTTTGGCACTTTTTATATAGTTTTTTATTTTATTTTAGTCCTATTTTTAAAGTTTTGTTGGGCGCCCATCCTATGTATTTATTAAATTGTACTAAATCCCATGACCACCCGAAACCGCCTCTATAGGCGTCCATCTTTTTTTCAGAGAGAATGGCACTTGTTCCATAATTGTTACAATAGGATCAACAACTTAAAAAACAAATAAATGAGACTAAATACTTAATATCCCTTTTTATATGGGAAAATTTTAGTTGTT